>BMAO01012076.1:0-92412 GCA_019973975.1 Trichonephila clavata | reverse complement strand
TGGATTAACACATATTCGATTTGAGAAAGATAGGATGGCCAAGGTAAAGGCGATCGACTGTAACAAAAGATCATACCATTACACTATTTGTAATAACCGTATGCATTTGAAAAACGCAAGCTGGATGGAGCTGCTAACCCCTGTCTCTCTACACACGGATCCAAGGATCATCTGCTCGAAGCTAAACATGACGAAATCTAGAAAATGAGCATCCGACGATGTTAGCCATAATTAATATCACTCTAAACGACTTTGTTAATGAATTGCTTCCATGCTGTTGATACGATTTTGTGGCTAATAAGGTGCAGAGCTGTCAGCAATTAAATATTTCATGTGTTGTGGTCAGTGTGCACCCAAAAATATCGCGCTTCTGGATCATCAATTAACAAATGTCTGAAAAATGTATTACATAAAAGATTACGTATTATCTCCAGGCCTTATATTGACATATAAAAGTATGCAATGTTACCAGGAAGTGATATATTTCACCGATTTCAACATTCAATGTACAATTGCTGCCTAATGCTAAGACCTACTGACTTGAAATTTTTTTCATTTCAATATTCTGAGCAGGTTTTTTCACATATTAAGATCAATGCAAACTACTTTTTGTGCTTCTTGTTCATTCAAGTGTTGATTAGCTCTTATATCTAAAACTTGGGAATGTGATGTATTTTCTATACACTGCAATGGCCAACTCATTTTATATTTCCCCGCTAACGCTTAGTCATGTAATATAAATATTAGACAATTTTTAATTGAAATTATATTTTAAATTTATTTTATAGCAGAGACTCTTTATTAAAATCACCTTTATATTTCTCTCTCTCTCTCTCTCTAATCTAGAAATATATTATATCTCAGAAAAGATTTAATTTTAAAACAACAGTCCAATTCTGAAAAAAAAATTTATTTTAAACTTATTTCATGCTGAAGATGCTATTTATATGACCTTTATAACTCTACAACAGTTCTGGAAATATTTCATTTAAAAAAAAGCCAGTTCATTCAAGTTGTAAAATTTACTCGTGTTTGTTCTTATTGCAATTTCTTTTAACCATGTAAAATATTAGTCCACACTCGATTGAAATTTTATGTTAATACTGAACTTTTCTTTTAGAATAAAACGAATGGATTTTCACTACTTGGAACTTATACCTATAAATGCAAATGCAGCATAATTTTTTAAGCTTTTTAACTTTTCTGGAACATTACACATACTTTATGATACATGCATATCTTTAAACTGAAAATATTTAACGCACACTTTTAAACCTTCACTTTTAGAACAAATTTAATAGACTGTGTAATTTTTCATACAGTGAAAAGTATTTAAATGGAAGTTTTTTTCGCATTTTATGCTCAACAAATTGATGGTTGTTGTTTGTATATTGTATCCATCGTTGCGTTAAATTTTAAAAATAGGAGTCAAAATTTATTTTTAGTCTCTTGTTTCTGTGGGTTAAATTCTTCTAATAAACCACTCTATTTTGTAGACTTCTTATTAGCATAATTTTCGATACGTCTGCACCTTTATATTCATAACAAGTCTCTACAGAATTTAAACTTTCAGTGCTTGTTGATCATTTATGCTAATTTAGAAAGCATTAAACGTTGCATAACAGGCTAGAGAATTTATGACAGTGGTATTAAAAAATTTCTGTAATCAAAACTTTCAGATACTTAAATTGTATTCTTTCCTAATAAATAATGAATCATCTTTTACAAATTAAGAAATATAAAATATTTTATCTCATAGAGATGGCAAGGAGAACATTTCACAAAATGAAATCGGATCCAATTCCATGCATAGTTTGGATCAGAATATTATAGATACTTGGATCACACATATACCTATCAAGCAGAATTTTATAACTAAATATTTATTAGTTGTTTATGTAACTTGAATTGCGTTAATATGTAGTATGAGTAAAAATAATGTTTGTGCTAATTATATGAATATTCATCTCGTTTCCTGGAATATAAAAGCGATGGTGCAGGTAGGGAGATGAAAGTAGCTACATTTGATGCTTATATTTTTATCTAAAAACATAAATAAATATTAAAGCCAAATAAAGATTTAAATAAAAGGAAGCTAAAAAATAATTCTTATTTTTTTCACAATTTTATACTTATAAAATAATCAGGTATACAAAATTTATTTCAACGAGAACTTTATTCGAAAAATGAGTGGAAATTATATACGTTTACGTGTTTATCAAATACATGCAATGTCAATATTAAACGCATGATGATGAAAATAAAATGCTTCAGTTGTCATAACTTTTAATCCATAGTTCATTTTAAACTAAATTAAATAATTATCTGAATAATTAGCAGTATTTGTATGTAGAAATTGTTGATTCCTTATAATTGTAAAAACAATAATTCAAATTTTTAAAAAACACAGAATCGAAAAGTTTCAGAACAAAAAGGATATAAATTTTTTTCTCTTTAGTAGTATAATATTAGCATTGGAAATAGAATTTAGTTAGAGCTATATTGTAGATTTACATATAATTATATTTAGTAAAATTTTGTTCAAATAAAATTGTGAAAAGACATTTTTAATCCTTCTTATGAGATTAATTTTTCTTAGGATCTACTTAAGTGTTTGCATTATTTCTTGTTATTAAATTTATTTCCTTCGTGTAGTATGAGCTTATTTTTCATTAAATATACTCCTATAAATTAGTAATTATGTTTATAAATATAAACAAAAGTATATTTAAAGATTATGCAAATTACTAATTCAAACATACTTTCATACATAGATCTCTCTCCTAAACACTGCAGAAATATTGATCCATTCTAACTAAACTAAGATTAATAACTAAATAAATTTTAGCAGTAAGCAAAATAAGGTACAAAAATTAATCGTAGCTTTGCCCGCGCGTGTGTGTGTGATTTTAGTTTATGTTTTCAATTGGAGAGTAAAGCGTGGAAACGAACTTACGAAGGCCGTAAAAATTAATGAACTGGGATTAAAATTATTACGTTTACAATATCTTTTATGAGAAATAATGATCTGGTTAATTTAAGGTTCGAATATGTAATAGAAAATAGAAGTTAAATGGTAAATGGGAGATTTTGTTTCACAGATATGTTATATATATATATATATATATATATATATATATATATATATTGTTATATATATATTATATATATAACGTCAATTGTTTGATGTTAGAACCATGTGCTAACACTAAAGCAATATGGTAAATTCTTCACAATTTTTTTTATTTTTAATATTTGATATTTAATTTTAATTGTATTTTATAAAAGGGGGTTAATGTTTAATAATAATTCCATACAAAAAATTTTAAATTTGTCGCAAAATGTTTGAAAAATGTAATTTTTTTAATTTCAAAAGCTTTTTTAAATATTTTTTTTCAAATTTTTTTCCAAGTACCTTATATAAACTACATAAAACCGTGCATGGGTTTTTTTTCTGCTGCTGCATTTTAATTTTTTATTAATTTTTTTATAGTTAAACTTCCAAAAATTTTTAGATAAACATTCATTTTGATTTGGAAATTGTTTAGAAAAAGTACCAAACATGTTAAAGCTAATTCCATCCATAAGTTTACAAAACATGCATTTCAGAACATGTATAAAAATTTAAAATCCATACTTCAATTAGCAAAAACGCCTTAGGGTTTTAAATAATAGTATATGTACAAAAATTCAGCACGGAGAAATAGAATTTGAAGTTTTCATTCCATGAATAGCATACAATAATGTTTATCGAATAGTCTGAAACTTTTATGAAATGTCAATTAGCTTATTTAAAACTGCTTATTATAAGAGATTGCAAAAATGTGGAACAATTAAACAATATAACATAATGAATATATAGAAGAAAATGAATGAAATGTCAATATTTCAGAAAACTTTACCGTAATAATCATAAAAAAATATATATATACACATTTCTGAGCTAATTCCATGCTCAGTTTGACAACTCAAATAATGCACAACATGCACAAAAGATGTTTATGCCTTTATTTTTTATTTCCATGATTTTAAAAGTGTTCGCATGTTAAATATTGTACACGAATGAAAGCAAAATCAAATAACAATTTATTGGTAAAATGTATCAAATTTGAAGCATTTGTGCATTTGTTTAAATAAATATCTTACAATATTTTAATAATAATTGTGTTGAATTTCACACATATGGGATATATATATATCACCGAAAACGAATATATAAAAAATGGGAGAGTTTTGCTATTCTTGCAAATTATATATGTAATTGTCTGAGTTATCAAAATGAGAATTAGTATTTGTGCTTTTGGAGAATTCGTTTTGAAGTTTTAATTCCATTCATAATAATATCATAAAAAGCAGGCACAACTTTTAAATCTTGTCTAAATCCATTTGCTCTTCCAATAAACAATACCCAAACCAGAATTTTTGCATCAACTGCACAAATCTTTCTTAAAATGATTTGTTATTGCATATATAATTCTACATATTTCAGTCTCATTTGTGCGTGATAGAAAAATAGTTAATTCATTTTTATCAGGCTCTTTTCTTGTAAATGATCTGAAATGCGGGTGTGGTACTTGCTGTCAAGCATCAAATATTGCCCCATAACATGATAAAAAATGCAGGTAAAGCTTTGAAATTTTGCAGGCATGTTTATAAAGTTTCGATGTATCAAATAAGTCAATAAAAAATTTCGATAGTTTGATGTGAATCTAAAGAACCGTATTGTGACGGATCTATACTCGACATTCTGAATAATCCTCTTGGGGAAACTATGGGACTAGCTTTCGCGTTAATTTACAGCCATCACTCAAGAAGAAACCTTGATATGTAGATTAGTTTGACAATATAAAGTCAAGGTTTTGTAAAGGTAAAATAGAAGGAGCAGAGGAACTATTGCGGTGATACGTAGGAAAGATTTATTTCATATCCCAACGTGAGTTAAGGAAGGAGTTTGCTACTATAATAAATTAGTGGATTGAGAATCAATAATCCAAGATAGAGTAGATTAGATTAAATTAAGGCGATCACTAGGGCTTGTTTACTGAGTGTAGATTGCTCTCTTTATATCACTCCTAGGCTCTCCTCTTGTAGTTTCACTTGGGGTTGATTAGTGTACTTGAATAGTAATAAAATATTAATTATTATGGAAGTTTCTGGTGATGCTTTATTTCCTCCCACACCCTTAGGTACGCAGGACGGTGAAGGATCGGTTACAAACAGAACACGCTTATAATATCGTCTTAAAGCAATAGCCCGATGCGGTACTGTCTAAAGAATAGTTATTTTATTAGGGCGGGAAAGGCAAGGATGCTTTCTGGTTAGAGAACTTTGAGTAACCCTTCAGCACCTACTCCAGGTATGTCTTAGTATCAAGACAGATAGAATATATTTTGTCAGTAAAAAATAAATAGATCAGTGCTTGTTTGGTCTCTCAGTTTGGGAATTTGGACAGTCATTAAAATTCATAGATATCCATAAAAACTCCAATATGTGTGTAATATCTGTTTAAGTTAACCAAATAAACAAGGATTAAAATAAAATTGTCAATTTTATGAAAAAAAAATTTATACAATGCTTTTACAGCGACATTTACTGACACTTTACATGAACCGAGCTATGATGAGTATTCTCGTCATCACTCGGTTTTCATTACATACATAGTTGCTCGATTACAAACGCAGATGCCACAGTCAACTTCAGAAAAGGCACTGTTATTGCTCCAATTGCATGAAAGGAAAATGGATTTTCCGTTTCATATCCTTGATGTCTCATTCTTCAATAATATTGATTTGCCTACAAACAATCTTTAACAAATCTTTCGGAAAAATATTTGTCTTAAAATGTTTTTAAAAAAAGTAATGACTTCAGATCGAAAATATTTTACAAACTTTATTCATAAATAATGCTTTCATAAATTTTATGAATCAGAGTATTTTAATGCCTCTTTACTTTATCTCGTCTTGCTTATATACTAAAGCTCCTAAAAATATATTACAATTTTTCATCACTGAAAGTTATTCAAAAAATGTAAATTTAATGATAAAAATATTGATCCCCTAATTCATTAACTTTTATTCGTCTCTTAATTTATCTCATTTAAAACTTTTATAAGAAACTTTTAACTTTTTTAAAGCTCACAATAATTTCATCAAGTAGAAATATTTTTAATTCTTCGAATTGTCAATACAAGTGCCAATAAATCTATCTCATTCCATTAAAGTCACTCCAGATGAAGTTTCATATCTGGGGAGGTTCAGAGTATACAAAAAAAAGAAAGAGAGAAAGGAACTAAAACTTTATCTGTAATACTACTGACAAGCGGAGAAAGCAATTTTGATGGATTAGAACCTGTCACTGTAATCTTTCATGGACTTTAATACCAGTTATGTAACAACGAACTAGAAAGGATAATTTATTTTTTTTCCTTAATATTTTAGTATATGTCTTGCTTTTGTTTCTTTCAGTTCCTTTATTGCATCTAGTTGTTTTCTTTTGTTTGAGGTATTTTAAAAAAAGATGTGTAAACTTAATTCAAGAAATTTGTTCATTTTAATATTGAAAACAGAAGAATATAGCTATGTCCATTTCTATGAAAATTTAATTTTTGGTGTGATTTAATATATTACATATAAACAAACAGAGCTCTATAAGCATAAAAATATAGTAAACAGTTAAAAATATGGATATACGCAGTTTTGTTTTGTTAATGATTAGCTTAGAACAGCGTTTCTCAAACTGTGTGGCGCTCCTCCTTAGGAGGTGTAATGATTTGAATCTGCCTATCAAAAAAATTTATTACAGGAAAAACTAACTTGAATATTTTTACAATTGTTCCGAGATGGGGATCACAGTCTCTTTTACAGTAAAATTCAGCTCATCTGAAACATCCACCTTATTTTAAGAATCACGTGAAGTCGACATCTTTTTATCGATAATAAGGGCCACAGTCCTTCGGTTTCACAGTTAAACTTTAATTGTGGGTGCAAACGCAATGGGTTTCTTGCTGTATACCGCTAGAGAGGCCTCTCAACGGTTCTCTCTTTGTGTCGGTAATAGGGGCCAAAGTCCTTCGGCTTTGCTGGTCGACTCTAATCGTCGGTGCAAACGCAGTGAGTTTCTCGTTGCATATCGCTAGAGAGGCCTCTGGACGGTTCTCTCCCACAAATTCTCAAGCCATGTCTTTTAAAGCCTAGGTTGCTCTTGGTTTTTGTTTTCGGTACTTCTTTATCCCTTGTGTTTGGCTCCTCAAAGCGTGGAAAATTTCCAACGCATAATGTGGACTGTCCTCCTCCAGACACGCTGTCAACTGGGATGCGTGAGAAACGGAAATTCCACACAGGCCGAGGAATATGTCCACTCCCGGATTCTAAGGAATTGTCGTGGGAACAGAGGTCAAAATTCTTGACCACCCATTTAGGCAACGTTTCCCCAGAATTTAGGAAAAGGAAAGCAAGCACATCACAGGGGGGGGGGCATGATAACCTTATGGGGGAGGTGAGCATATCAAAAAGTCGAAAATAAAAGATTTAAAATAATTATCAATTTACTAAAAGGAAGCAAAAAACAAAATATTTTCTGACAAAATAAAAACATTAAATACATATTCACAGCGATATGAGATACTTATAAAAGTATCAGCACTGTAAAAAGTATTCGATAATTAATTTATCAATAATAAATTAAAAATATGTTAGTAATTACTAGTAACTCCCGTGGATGCTTGTCATATACAAACCTATGTACAGAATGTAAAATTTACCATGATAATTTTTGTGGTTTATAATTAAAGTACCATTGTAACTTTAGTTTCGAAGTACATTGTTATTGCTTTCAATACATAATTTTTGTAAAAGTGGCACGATGGAAATTATGACTGAAAATTGGGTCGCCAATATTGAAAGCTTGAGAAGCACTAGCCTAGAAAACTAATGATCAATGGAAATTAAATAATTCAGTAAGCATTGTTAAGTAAAATGTATCCCCAAACACTAAGTGTTTTAATAAAATCTAAAAAGTCTATATACTTATGCTTCCTTATTTTTAATGTTAATCGTATTATTCCTTCAAAAAATAAATTTGGGTCGGCATCTAGGGGAAGGTTCGATTTTAATATTAAAATAAGCACGCAGAGTTAAAATAACTTAATTTATTAATAACACAACTAAAACATTTACTATTTACAAGGGGTTTTAAATAATTTGAGATAGCACCATACTAATTCCGAAAACACGTACTCTTTCTCAAAACAACGGAGAGACCGATTTCCTCTGACCTGCCTTCGTTCAAGCTTTGGTGCAACTCCCAGTTTTTCCTTTCTGCCTCCTTTATAAATACATGACCTCATCGTATCGCGCAGCTAAAAATCACGTGGTTTCTATTAGTGGTGCCATCTCTTACGATAAAAATCAAAAGAAGTAAAAGAAGACTTGCATTCCTTTCCTACAAGTTCGGCCATCCTGGGAATCACTGACCTCAGTGATTTTACATACCATACAATAAAATATCGGCCTCTGCAAAATTACTATTAATCGGAGATAAAAATTCCAAAATAGACATTCAAATTTGAAAATAAGGATACAACTCTCAAAAATGAAATATTAATAGCAAAGAAAACACATTATGTTCTCTTAAAAAGAATAGAAAACCCTTTTTATAAAAATACATCATCATGGTGAGTAAAATTTCTTTAAATCAGCACATGAATTTGTTATCTTAGGTCCCTCATGATCACCCACTTTCTCTAAATCATATCTATCTCTAGGTTTTACTTTAACTATTCTATATGGTACCTTCTCATGTGCTAACTTTATTATCCCAGTTTGCATATCTCTTGGTACAACTATCAATTCACGACCTTCAACATATTTGTAAAGTATTTCGTTTTTATCGAAAAAGTCTGAATTGCTGTTTGTTTCAATCAGTGACCTTAGACTCTGAGTGTATTCATCCTCTTGTTGTGCCCTTTTTAATCTTGCGGTTAGAGTATCGTTAGTAATTATTGCGACTGGATACCTGCTAAGGGCATCCACATGTTGCGTTATCTGGCCGGAACGATGCACAATTTCATAATCAAACTCTTCCAGCAATAATGCCCATCGCGCTATACGAGTAAACAAATCCTTTTTGTCCATAGTCTTTTGAAACGCTGAGCAATCTGTTATGACTTTGAAATGATTTCCCATAAGGTAGGTACGAAATTTCTTTAAAGCGTTGACAACCGCAAGAACTTCAAGTTCATAGCTTCTATACTTCTCCTCTGCCGGAGTAGTTTTCTTAGACATGTATTGAACCGGATGCAATTTTCCATCTTCTGCCTCTTGGAGTAAGACGGCTCCGTAGCCTTGTTGACTTGCGTCCGTGTGCAATTCGGTTGTTTTTCCCTGCCGGAAAATACTTAATACTGGACTTTCAGTCAATAATTGCTTGAGCTTTTCAAATGCTTCTATTTGAGGTCGTTCAAAGACAAATCGATTGTCGTTTCTTATTAGATCACTCAAAGGTTTCGCTATTTTAGAGTATGAAGGAATAAATTTTCGAAAACAGCCAGTGAGTCCTAAAAAGCTTTGAACTTGTTTAACAGTCGTTGGTACAGGAAACCTCTTGACAGCGATCGTTTTTGCAACTGAAGGGCGAACCGTTCCACTTTCGACAACGTGACCCAAAAATTCCACCTTTCGTTTTAAAAACTGACATTTTTCAAACTTGATCTCCAACCCATATCTGGATGTGACCTCAAATACCTTCTTTAGTTTTTCCAAACCTTCTTTCTCATCTTTAGCTGGAACGATCAAATCGTCCAAATAAATTATTACGATGCCTTTTCGCATGAGTTCCCTAAAAATGCTGTACACATTTCTTTGGAATACGCTTAGGCTTGTACTGAGACCAAACGGTACCTTATTAAATTCGAACTGCCCGTCTGGTACAACAAAGGAGGTAAAATGCTTGCAATCCTCGTTTACGTCGACATGAAAAAACCCATTTTTCAAGTCTAACGTGGAATACACTTTGGCGTCTTGCAGCCTATCCAATACGTCCTCTATCAGTGGCAAGGGGAAGCGATTCTTGACTAGTTTTCGGTTCAGTTTCCTATAGTCAATGCATAGTCTGTCGGTACCGTCTTTCTTCTTGACTAACACGATTGGACTTCCATATTCAGAAGAGCTTGGTCTCACGATTCCCTTATCCAACCATTTGTCGATCTGCTTGTTGACGGTCTGATTCTCCAGAAACGACAAACGGCATGCTGTTTGGTAAACTGGTATATCATCCTTCAAGATAATTCTCATGGATACATTTGTCGTTTCGGTCTTCTTAGGTGTATAGCTGTTGATTAGTTAAGAGAGTTCCTTTCTTATTCGAGGATTGATAACATGTTTAACTTCGATTTCGTCTTCAGTTCTTGCTTCATAAACCTGTGTATTCACAAACCACACCTTCTCTTCGTGTTTACGGAAATAAACACCTTTTTTATCAAAGCCAACAAAAGCTTGTTCCAAAATGTCCGATCCTATCACGGCCTGGAACTCCAAATGCACCGCAGGCACGACTTGCCATATTACGGAATATTTCTCTCCATCCAATTCGATTTTTCGTTGGAACGATCCTTTTGTTTTGACTTCGTACTTTCCCAATCCAGATAACACGACAATGTCCTTCGAGAGCTTCGATTGCTCGATGATTCCTTTGCTTACATCTTCACGAATGAGCGAAACTGAGCTTCCAGTGTCGATTAGAGCCTCAAAAGTCTTGTTTCCGATGGTTATTTTCCTGGTCTTAATTCTGTCTTGCTGAATTCGAGAACAGATCTGGACCGGAGAGCTTGAAGATTTATTGATTTTCGTACTCTTGTTGCGCTTTGTACAATCTACGGCATAGTGACCTGGTCCCCTGCAGTAGCTACATGTTACCTGTTTAACTCTTTTATCGTAAGTTCTCGTCGATTGGAAGCATTTTCTATCATTCCAATTATTTCCAAGGTGAAAACGTTCTTGCCTTTGAGAACAATTATCGTTATTGTTCGATCTCTTAGCAAATGAGTTTAACTGCTTTGGCCCTATAGTTCTTCGCACGTCCTCATAATCTTCAAATTTTTTCGCTAGCTCAATAGATGAGTTAATAGTAGACCATTCGTCCAAAAAGTGTTCCTGGAAATCATACGGCGCCCTCTTCTTCATTTGATCGGCTATGATTAATTCTCGTAATTGGTCGTAGGTGTTAACTTTTAAGCCCAAAGTCCATCCATCAAAATACGTCTGTAATTAGTGTTGAAAATCTTGCCATGTTCGTTCATCGGACTTTTGGTGAAACAAAAATAACTGACGAAATTTTTCCGGAGATAATTTAAATCTTTGTAAGAGTAAATTCTTTACATGATCGTAATCAGTTGGTCCTCTTGCGATCAGATGGGTAATTTCGACGGGTATTAAACCTATAAGTTTTTGAACCCAATATTTTTTCGGTAAGAAAGTTAGTTCTGCATGACGCTCAAATAAGGTAAGATTCAAACCAATATCTTCCTTCATATTAAACTTATGAAAAGTTTCGTGAAACAGTTTATTCGATGCTTGAACGTTTTCGGTGTTATTCGGCATACCGGCAGTCTGTTGCGTTTGTATTCGCAACTTTTCTAATTCGTACTCTCGTCTTTCTCTCTCATCCTTTCACATATCAGCCCTTTCTCTCTCTTCCCTTTCTGTACGTTCCTCCACTATGCTATCAAGCATCTTTTTAAAATCGTCTTCAACGTAATCTGGGCTTTTTACGATCAACTCCTTTAACTTCAATTTTGTGATACCTGCTTCGATATTAAGACCCAAATCCTCGGCGAGTGACACAAAATCCTCTTTCCTTTTCGCGAGTTAGAATGCCATTTTTATACTCGGAATGGTGACCCAGAGAACAACTTAAATTTTTACCCAAGTTAAATGAGACAAAACCATTAAAATGACACGCAAAAAGTTTACTCACTTAAAAAGAAACAAAAGATAATTTAAATAAGATGCAATTATCAAATGTAAACAATTATAGACAAAAATGGACTTTTTAAAGAATTCCCGGAACTTAAATCCTTTTTTAAAACACAACAGTATTACAGTTAATATCAATTTTTTATTTTTTATTAAAAAAACAACGCGTTCCTCTCATTTATCAAAAATAGATTACTAAGAAAAAACACGGAAAGTACTCAGTTATTAATCCAAAACTAAAAGAACATCAAATATCTATGTCGGCAATTAAACCTATAATAGTACCTAGTACTTCAAAATTCAATTTCAGATTCACAGAACAGGAAATATACACACAAAATCATTCATTTATATAATTTTCGCCTATTACTCACACAATACCAAAAAAAAGGATACTAGCACAATTCAATGTAATTCTGAAGACACTTTACATTGACCTCAATGACACAGGAAATCTTGTTTCGTGTTGATAACTCGCAATTCGATGCAGTTCCAAAGGTTCTATCGTCAGTGTTGACCTCAATGATCAAGGTAATCCCGTTGAATTCGTTCAGTATCTCGTTGAGTCGCTGGGCTTCCAGTTTTGGTTGACTGTAGCTGACGTGGAAATTCGCCAAGATTCCGTGTTTCTAACCAAGTCAATGGACCCCTTCCACCTGTAGACTGTTCTCGCTGAAGTATCTCCGCATCGCTCGTAAGACTTCCGTATCGCTCGCAAAATTTCTTATCCAGCTGAAGGCTTCGCCGGGTCTCTATTCGATGCAAGGCAAGGTCTATGTACCACTCAGGAAATCAAAAAATCGATGAGGAGGTAAAACTTTTAAAAAATGCTCTTAGATAAAACATTGAATAGTTTAAAAAATCTCGGTCAAACCCCCAATTTGTGGGACGGCGTCTAGGGGAAGGTTCGATTTTAATGTTAAAATAAGCACGCAGAGTTAAAATAACTTAATTTATTAATAACACAACTAAAACATTTACTATTTACAAGGGGTTTTAAATAATTCGAGATAGCACCATACTAATTCCGAAAACACGTACTCTTTCTCAAAAAAAACGGAGAGACCGATTTCCTCTGACCTGCCTTCGTTCAAGCTTTGGTGAAACTCCCAGTTTTTCCTTTCTGCCTCCTTTATAAATACATGACCTTATCGTATCGCGCAGCTAAAAATCACGTGGTTTCTATTAGTGGTGCCATCTCTTACAATAAAAATCAAAAGAAGTAAAAGAGGACTTGCATTCCTTTCCTACATAAATTTAAATAAAAATAAGACGTATTGGCCTTATCAAGATCGCTATTTTATATGATTTTAGTATTGCTTACATATGTTTAATAGGCACAGACTATAATTAAATTTCATTTTCATGAATAATATTGATAAAAATTTATTTATTTATTTATTTATTTTGCTTCGGGTTTAGTTTAAATTAAATGAGACAAAATTTAGCAAATACAGGTATGAATTTTAGAATGGTGCCGTAAATGAAATATTTGAAAATTTATTTTCATAATAATTGCATGATTCGATTTAGAACAGAAATTGAATAACATAATTGAAATAATTGATTATCAAATTAATTTATAAAGTACACAAATAAAATTTAAATATATTTTATCGAAATAATTAATGCAAAAACCTTAAGGAACAAAATGTTTAATTATACAGTTTACTTCTCTTTTTATAAATCTGTTTCCGATTAAGAACTTTTATAAAAAAACGTAGGGCATTTCATAGGGTTATAAATTGTACAAATAATACAGATTAGAAATGTGTGAGCATAATTTACCAAAATTAAAACAAAAGAAATCGATATTTAAAAATTATAGAAACTTGAAAGTTTACAAATTTTGAACAACTTACACTAACAAAATAGTGAGCCAAGTTGTCTGAAACATTTTTTTAATTAATTACTTTAAATCATTTATCAATCAAGCAAACAATCTGATGAAATGTATGATTTACATTTTTCATTTGATTATTGATTCATTTTTTTATTTCGATTATACATTGTAACGAACAGCGATTATAATATCGAAATAAAAGAGATTATCATTAAATCAAAAGACCTTTAAGTCTTATCTTTATCACTAGATATACTAGTATAAGTAGCAAGAAAGAAAAGGAAAATAGCTTAATTTTCTCGAGATAAAACTGGCAATTTTAATACTGAATGTTCTGACCTTATTTTTTAACACTTTTCTGATTGCACATATAAATTAAAACAATACATCAATATCGACAGAATAAAAAAAACAGTTCGATTTCATATTAACATTGCATAAGTTCTCAGAAAAATTCAAAAGATATTTATTATAACTAAAATATACTTTCTTTTTTAAAATTAAAGTATCCGCGAAAGATGTTAGGAATGGCGATATAAAGATAAAATCACTCACGGGCTATACCATATGAACTCAAAAAATATTCTGCTTCATATGTATGAAATACACATAAAAAAATCCTTATTTATACTTACTTATGTGAAAAATAAACTATCACTGTACCAAACTAAAGATAATTTTCTGATCATAATTAAACTTAACTGAATTTAAAATTATGCATTTATTTTATCCTGCCGTTACCACTGATATTGTATTTAGTTATCACGAAACTTCTTTTCATATTCTGATATTTTTTTATCTGTAAATAATCAAGTAACAAAGGTGATTTTTAGATCGATAGTTTTTAGATATTTAAGCTTCTGGGAGAAGGCTTTAATAAAAATATAATTGCCAAGGTGTTTGAAAATTTTATCTTAGGAGTGTTTGTTCTTCATGTTGTATTTATTTTTATTTTCTCAAAGCCAAATTTCATAAAGAAAGCTATTTGTGCTTTAATATTCTAATGTAAAGCATGTTAAACATTGCGATACATTTATATTTGCATTAATCTTGAAGAAATATTAACCATATTTAAATATAATGCAAAATAATTACCATCATAAATATAAGAAGTAATAATAATTCATTTTTAACAATTTCAGATAGAATAAATTACGAATTAAAAAATGTAGTTTTCTTAGAAAATCGATCAATGGCCACGCTATGAATCATTTCCATCATAGATGCTTTATTTATAGAAGCATGCGATATTTTTAAATCAAAAATATTCCATTTTGATGATTTTTAAGTGTAAATGTTTATTAATATGAAAAGATAATTTTTTTAATGTTTCCCAAGTATTCATTTTAAGGCAGATATTAAAATGATGTCTGCAACCAATTTTGAAGTTATGGTAATATTTTGAAAGCTCTTTTTTTATTGTTTAAGAAACCGATATATTACACAGATTAAATCAAAGCTTTTCATTTAGTGTGCAAAACTTTTGTTCATAATTTACATATTATGAGGTCTAATCAATTTTTGAGTGCAACGAATTAAAAAGTCAGGTTTAAGATTTCAACTGTTTCAAAGACTTTGATATTGATCAATAAAAAAGAACAAGTACTATAAAAAATATTTAAGTCAATTCCTACTTAAGTCACCCAAGAAGAATTTATTTTTGATACTTTTTATTAAATACTTATAATTAATTTAATATAAATATATGTATATATATGACAGAATCACAATATTTAGTGACATAATAGAAATCTGTTTTCCTTTCAATTTTCTATTTTCCTTTCTATATAGGGTGTTCGACTATTTTTTTTGTTTGTTACTATTTATTCATTAATTAAATTTAATTATTCTAATAAAATAGTATAGCAAAAAATAAATCACATTCTGAGAAATTAGGCCATGTCAAGTTGGATTCAAACCCACGATCTTTGAATTAGATGTCCAACGCGCAATCATTGTGCTACGCAGACACTACGAAGGATTTTCCTTTCTACATATGCTATAATTTTTATTTGTTACTAGTTATACATTTTTAATTTAATTAATGAACAAATATTTGAAAAAACTATATTAACAATACGTGTCATCCACTACAAGTTTTAAAAAATGTATTTGAACTTGAATAGATAGATAGAAAATATTTTATTGCCGATTGAAAAAAAAATTCAACAAGATACACATATACACTATCTGGCCAAAAAGTTTCGGAGACCCAGTGCTATGGACTTAGAGCGTCCTGAGGCACACATTAATATAAAGCTGGTCCCCCTTTTGCATGGATGACAGCCTGCACACGTTTGGGAAGACTTTCCACCAATTTTTGATAAGTGATCATAGGAAATGCCTTCCAGGCGTCCATCACAGCTGAAGTGAGTAATTGCAGTAAGGATGGTCGATTTGGCTGGCTACGTAATCTGCACTCTAATTCGTCCCAAAGGTGCTCTGAGAAGGCCAATCTAGTTTTTGAACACCCGTTTCGTCAAACCACGGCTGTGCAAGCCTCGATGTGTAAATGGAGCAGTTATCCTGCTGGACGAGAGAAATGGGCCTTCCCCAAAATATTGCCATAGGGTTGGGAGTGCAGCATTGTCCAGAATGTCTAAATATATCTCAGAGTTCATGTTTCCAATCACAGGGACTAACGGACCCAGGCCAAACCATGAGAAACACCCCCACACCATTATGCTTCCACCACCAATCTTAACATTCGGCACAATGCAGTCCCTAAAGAAACGTTCGCCGGGCATCCGCAAAACCCAGATGCATCCATACGACTGCCAGACTGTAAAGCGAAATTCATCACTCCAAAGAACAGTTTTCCACATGTCCACAGTCCAATGATGGTGAGCTCTACACCATTGCAATCGATGCTTCGCATTTTGTGGAGTGATGTTTGGCTTGTAAGCGGCTGCACGAACATAGAATCCCAAATTTTTTAACTCTCGGTGGACAGTCCTGTATCTAACATTAATTCCTGATGAACTTTGGAACTCCTGAGAAATTTCCACCAACGAGAACTTGCGATTTTGCTTCACTACCTTTTTCAGAGTTCTGTGGCTGCGTTCACCAAGTATTTTCGGCCTGCCGGTTCGTTTTTCTGCCGTTTCACTGCCTCGACGTTTCCACTTCACAATTACATAACTCACAGTGAATTTAGGCTTCTGTAGAATGTCCATAATATCACGAACTGATTTCCCACAAAGGTGGCATCCCACTATACTGCCCCGTTCAAACTCACTAAGCTCCTTTGACTTACTCATTGCCTCACAAATGCGTAAATACAATCTGACAAACTACTAGCAACACTTTTATAGCTTTCAATTACGTATCAAATTGCGTCACTCGCCAGAACCACTTTTTTAAGGGGTGTCCGGATACTTTTGGCCGGATAGTGTACGGAGAGAGTGAACTAATAGTATGGATTGAAAAACGAATGCAAATTTTGTATTTTATCCTTAACTTAATTTGTGCATATATGTTTAAAAAATTTTTTTAAGTCTTAAGACATTAAAATAATAAAAACTCAAGGACACACACATGTCAAAAATATATTGGACATGTTTCAAACTGAAAAATCTTGAACAAAAACTGATCTGCGATTCATTATCAATATCTATGATTCCTCATTTATGTTTAACGAAACACAAAACTACTAATAATTATTTTGGCTCTAAACTGTTTTAAAAAATGTGTATTCTCATTCTCTTAGATTTCCTCTTCTTTTGAATGTTATACACTAGGTTGTAAAATCAAAGATTAAAAGACGCACTACTTATATAAATATAAACTGTTGAAATAAATAAATAAAAATTGCATCAAAACTTAAATTTTTAATAAATGTTACCAATGTAAAATATTTTATTTATATTAAAAATACACTCGGACAAAAAAATAAGCGCACCAAGAAGGAGTCGTCAAAATGAAACAAAATTTTACATAAGTAATGACTACTTTGATGTAGGTAAATGATTAGAAAATCAAAGAAAAATGATCATTTATTTCAGAGAAAAAGGCAAAAGAACGAAGGATTTAATACCCTGTTGAACACCCTCTAGCGCGAATGCACGGTGCGATACGATCGGGCATTGAGGCATACAAGTTCTGTATGATGTCTTGAGACATTTTGTTCTATATTTACTGTAACCTTGCCTCTAGTTCGTTCAAACTCGTGGGATGCCCGACTCGCCGTCCCAAATGATCCCAGATAGGCTCGATTGGAGACAAATCTGGGGATTGGAAAGGCCAAGGAAGGGTAGTAACAGTGCGGAGACAGTCTTGTAACATCGTTGCCGTGTGAGACCGAGCATTGTTTTGTTGAAAAAGGGCTCCTGGGAGCCGTTGCAAGAATAGCAAAACATGTGTTTGCATGATGTCATGGACATACCGCTAGGCTGTCTTAGTGCCAAGGGTCAATCCTAGGGGTGACCATTTATTGTAGGCAATGGCACCCCATACCATCACACCAGCTGTGGGAACGGTGTGTCGCTGTAAAGCAAAGGCAGGATTGAGGCGTTCTTCACGGGGTCTCCACACACGAACACGAGTGTCATCGCTGTTGAGATTGAATCTGGATTCGTCGCTAAAGACGACCTGGTTCCATTCCGCGGCACCACTCCAAACGGAGGCGTCGATGGGTGGGCGTCAAGGGTAGCACACGTAATGGGCTCCGCGATCCCAAATGTCCTTCAGCCAAGCGCCTTCGTATGGTTCGAGAAGACACAGGGACCCCTAGTGAAAGTGCTACCTGTGCCTGGATGGCTTTCTTAAGATGTGGCGGTCTTCTCGATGACTGGTCTGTCGAGGGCGTCCTGTGAGCCTGGTCTTCGTGTAAATGACATCTCTCGGATCCACTGGTCTCAACACCTCCTCACAAAACAATCAGACCGACCTAATTGATGAGCTACTTGCCTAGCTACCACCCAGCTTTCATTATGCCGATGATTCTTCCCCTCTCAAACTGTGACAGCTGCTCATATATTTTTTGAGACTCTAGGTAGACTCCTTGTGTGTCAACAAGGCTTACAAACGTAAGTCAATATTCAATCAATAGTGGTAGGATGTTTCAAGTACAGGGACACAAGCACACATGGGAATCAAAAGGATAAAAAAAAACAAGAATGGATGCAAATACAATAAACACATAACAAAATACAAGATTGCTCACATACAAAAATGAAGACATTCAGCAATTAAAATTATACGGCGGTTAAGGTTTGGAAGCACATTGTGGTCAGCTTCTCATATTGTCTTCGAAAACGGCGTAATGTCATATCTACATCAGCTCCTCCTTTGTAAACGATTCAGCACACTCAACCAAGCTTTGGTTACCTGCTATATACTCCACGGAGAACGACGTTAAACGCCCTCTAACGGCTATACGTAATGCGCAATCACGCTGCATTTCTAATTATTTGCGTATCTCCCCGACATGTACCTTCATGCCAAGGTTCGTTACGATCCCGCAATTATTTCCTGGTGCGATAATTTTTTTTGTCTGTGAGTGTAATACCAAGAGTCTAAAATTATTGACATATTTGCTATATTTGAATGCATTATATTTTCATTTTTTAAAAAGAAAAATATTTATGGACAAAACTTATTACTTTTTAGGCTTATTTGGTAATGAATTTGGATTTTCTCACCATTTTACAAAACATGATACATTGAATATATTCTTTTTACCAACTATTCTATTTTTTATTTTATCTATAATTGTAATTAATAGATTTGGGTGATAATACCAATTTTGCATTGCATATTCTTATGAAATAACTTCATTTAATATTTAACTTACAAAAATTTAAAAATATTGTTTTAAATCAATATTGAATAATGATAGTTCAATAAATAAAAAAGTACATTATAAATTTATTAAAGCTACAATATATATAATAATATATATATATATATATATATAAACCATTTCAAATACACAACGTATTTCATTCAGTTTACATTTAAAATAAACTTTCTCTTACTACATAATTTTTTTAATCACATTATTACGCATAATAAATATTAATAATTCAAAAATAATAATTAAACTAATTAGATATAATTAAATGTACAAGAATTTTGAACTTACTTACTGTATAGTTAGAAAGTTTAAGAAACTTTTTTTAACCTTTTTCAAAACAAATTTTAATCATGATACACATCAAAAAAATTTTAGAAGACCATTTATATATATGTTTATTTTTCTAGTTGTATAGCATACCTAGACTGATATATTTACTAAAAAAATAAAATACATAGATATGTAAAGCTACATCCTTTGAGACGCCCGATTCCTAATGAGTATTCTAAGCAATTTCATTTAAACTCCTCATAAAACATTTATGCGAAATTCATTAACATACTAATCTATACAATTGTTTACCTTTAAGATAAGCACTACTAATAGATTTAATTTAATGCCCGAATCAGGCGAACAAATCCAACAAGCTTGCCACGAAATTTGAAAAAAAACCAGTAATGGAAAACATAAAAAACAAGATCGAATAACTGAAGGAGATGATTTTGTGTCATTAACACTAGCTCCCCTTCTCATGTTACTCCGAAATAAGCAGACGCAACTCTACAAATTGCGGTTAAACTTATTTTTTTTTGTAAAACCTTTTTACATACTATTAAAGTAGAAAAAATAATCACCCTCTTTTAGTAGGTCTTAATTGATCTTATTTATGTTTCCCTAGGACAATGATGCCTCCTTCAAAATGACTCCATGGAGACACTGAGAAAGAAATAAAAGTCTGGGTAAGAGGTATGGAGCAGGGCAGTAATTATTCATTCAATATATGTTATTTATTTACCACTAGACACTAGCAGTTATAAGGAGGAAAATAAATATGGGGAAATACAGAAAATAATTTATTGAAATATAATCTAGGATTTCTTTTTGTTTTGTAAAAATTGTTTTCGGAAAAAATTCCAAATGTATAATGAGTTCAATTTTGCAAAATCGTTATTCGTTTTTTTACGTCGGAAGCATACTATTGCATAAGAACATTAATTATTTTAAAACATGACGTGCAATTTTAAAACATTACGAATAAAATTTAGAAAGTGCTTCATGTTTTTCTTTTAAAATACGTTTATAATTGACCCTCTCTAATTCATGTATATCCTCAAAAATACCTTTTTTTCTGAAATTGCCATAATACAGTAATTAAATTGATTAATACGTGTAAAAGTTAACTTATACTGAATATATTACAAAAGTATAAAGAGCTTATCCACCTGGTATTTAAAGTAAACAATACACGTTTGAAAGAGATCACTACTTACTTAAAGATGAAGTGAAATATCTATTAAGATAAATAGTTTTATTTTTTCAACATACCCCTTTTCGATTCAGAAATTTATATTTCATTTTTATATTTTAGTTTAGCTGTTATTCAAAATTGTACTTAGTGTAAAATATTAAATTTATCCAACGTATTCTAATTCATTGATAAAAAATAATTCTGAACCAATTTTATCGGATTATTTTTTTACTACCATTTTTTAAAAATATACTTAGATTTCAAGAATTTTTTTAATTGCTCCTTCATTTTTATGTATAATTTTTTTTATATAATCGTTAATTTCTTCTATTCTTAGATAAATACCTATTTTATTTTATAAAAAAATAAGGGGTTAAAATAAAGTCTAAAACCCATAAAAATTTAACATATTTTAATGTCTTTTCATCTATGTGCCTATGAGAAGCAAATAGCCTTATGATAAATTCAAATTTTTATATCAGCCATCATTTATTAACCGATTTACTAGTTAAAAGAAAATTAGACTGGTATCTGAGGAATAAAAGTTCAGTAATTTTAAGTTCCGTTCCATGTTCTTATCTTAGGAATAATAAGGTAGATACCCATTAAATTCAACTGGATTCGCAGCCTTTTTTATGGTATGGAGCAGAAATAAATTTCTAAGTTGGTACTTCTTAAAGAAAGAAATACCATCTTAAGAAATATCCTCATCATCTATTCATGATTCACATATATGGAATGGTATATATATATGTGTGTGTGTGTGTAATTTGTTTTTATATATGTGAATAAAAGAAAACTATCAGCTATTTGTTGAAAAACATTTATAAATCAAATGATTATTTTTCTTTTTAAGCATACTTTTTCATGTTTAGATATTTTTTGTCTCGGAAGGATAGCTTTTTTGTGGCAATTTTCCTTATTTAAATTTTTATTTCATTTTAGTTTCAAGAATTTCGTTCTGTATATAAAAAGCACACGTTTAGTAAAATTCTGAAGCAAAAAATGATGAAACATTCACTATTTATAAACTATATATTCAATGACCCATACCTGCTTAAAAGTCTCTTACTAAAAAATTCATTAAAATTATTTTCCAAAAAAGTGCGTTGTGCAGAAACGAATAAAATTCCTAACAAAAATTGTCCTATTGTGTCTTAACTGCGAGTAAAAGTTTCGTATCTTTTGGGAAAAAATTAAAAGTTAGTTAAAAGGCAAAGAGTGGAAATAAAAAATTGAAACACATCGGTACTATCCTAAACCTGACTTTTTATGCAAATACAAGAGTATAGCTTTTAACTATTAATTGGTTTTTATAAAATGTTGAAATTAATTCTTTAATTGAAAAAAAGAGAGCAAGAGTGAAGCAATACAAAATTATACTGAAGAATTCTTCTTTTTCCCTTACATAAAACTCCTACTTGGGTTTAATTTTTTGTTTTCTTTTATAAAATGCCATTTCGTTTGAATAGATATAGCTTTTAATATCCCTATGGTAACAAAAAATCGATATTATCATTAAAATAAATAATTAAAGTATTCTTGATTTTTTTTTTTATTTTCTTTCATTTCAATTATTTTAGATGAAATAAAAAAATCCCTCCTTTTTCTTCTATATAATAAATGATATCAAAAAGACTCTTAGATTTATGCACAAGTTCACTATTTTTTCAAAAAAAAAATTATTCAATAAAAATTTTAATATTCATAATTTAGGTGCAATTTAATCGATCATATTAAGGATTTTCTACGAAGGAAAGTCGAAAAGTAAAATAACTTTTTGAATTTCTCTTTCCAAGGTTTAGCAACAACACTAATATCCAGCGCTAAATGAGGGGTAGTTGGCAATATTTCTATGCAACGTGTCACTCGTCTTCCTTCATAGCCATTAAGGTATAGCAGACCGTTCAACATGAAAGCTCCAATGCCGATCTGCACCAAGGAGGAAAAGAGGACAATTATTCGCTTTTGCTTGCGGTAGGTGTGAAGCCTGCGGAAATTATTTGCTGTATGCAAGCGCAGTATGATGACAGCTGTTTATCGCGAAGCAAGATTTACGAATGTAGTATAGAGCGTTTCAAACAGGGAAGAATTTCTTTATGTGACGACAAAAGTTCAGGCTATCCATCAACGTTAACCACTGAGGGTCATCGTTGTTGAGGGTATATTGATGAAAGGGATGGCTAGAGTATCCAGTGCAGGTATCACACCTTCCACAAACAATACGCGAGTCACTGCCCTCCATTGTGGAAATCATCAATGGCTCTGCCATATTGAACGGTCTGCTACATTCCAACGACTACGAGAAAAAATGTGTGACACGTTATATAGAAGTGTTGCCGATTACCCCTCATTTAGCGCTGGATACAAGCGTTGTTGCCAAACCTTGTAAAGGTATATTGGAAAGGCCCTTACTTTTTGACTTACCCTCGTAAATTACACATAATCAATCCTTTACTTAGCTTATATACACTTCACGCCTGTTTCAAATCACATTATATTTCATATAAAGTTCCTTCTACTTCATGCTGCTCGAGTAGAAAAGGTGAAAATCTTTAGAGAAGTCTTTTATCTAAGGAGACCAATAAGCCTGCAGATACTCTGTTTAAGAACATTCAAATTTAAAAGTATTGAAGACCGAAATTCAGAAAACTCTAAGCAGATCTTGGAAAACATTTATCACAAATGCAAGTGTTTAAATCCATCTGCAAAAAATATATTAAGTGAAAATTTTATATCATCTATAGTGAATCACAAAATTTACGGAGATCTGATAGTTTCGTCACAAGTACAACTTCCATTATCTACAGCTTTCGCATTGTTTCTAAGCGAGACATTTATAAATAAACATCCCTTCTCATACTATTCTCTTATTAATAATATCAATGATATAAAATTCCGTTTATTCTCTACTTGTTATGTAAATTGAATGAAAATACCAGTGACAAAACAATGTAAGAAAGAAACTATCATTACCTAAAAGACTCCCCTCAGGGGGCTCACCTTCTTTAGGTGAGTACGGGTGTCACAATCCCGAGGTGCCCTAGTGATCTTTTCCTTTTCCCACGGGGCTTACTGTCTTTGGTAAACACGGGCTTCACGAACCCGGGGTACCCTAGTGATCCTTCTCTATTTTCGACCCTCTTTCTTGTCATTCAGTTCATTCTTTCTTTCTCTCTTCCCGTCTATAGACCACAGATATTAAAACAAATGTTTGGCGCAGTATAGCGGAAATCGGCTCTTGCGCCAATAAACCCCAAAATCACTCACTCACCCTAAAAGACTAAATTTACATATCCACTGTTCCTTCTTTTTAACCACGATGCACATCTCTCACAAATAGAGGTGTCTAAAAGTATGTATTACAAGGTAGGAGTTCACCATATCTTTATTCTAAGGCTACTCTCAGATATATTAACTTACGAAAACTAATAACAAGGACGGCTTTTTTGATTGTGCGAAAGTGTCCTCGTTGATTCAGTTTGCTTATTACGTTCATAAAAGTTTGTTTTAATATTAACACCGAATTTATACAGGAATTTATTTTACTAAACGGAAAGGTAAGTCCCCTCCTAATTTTAGCTCAATTAAATTGAATTCTATAAGATTTTAATGCAAGAAAGTTTGACACCGAATACGGTTTTTGTATTTGTCGCACAATTTCGAAAATTATTTTTGTCTTTATTTAAAAAAAAAAATGTTTTTGAGAGAAAGATTCAAACCACTTTTTATAATAGTTTCTTTTGTATAACAGATGAAATAACTTCATAAAACTGAAAGTAATGGGATCAGGCCCATTATTATTTTTATACTAATTAATTTTTTTTTTCAAAAACACTTATTTTGGCCTTAGGTTAAAAATATTCAGTCAGAGTTTATCAACCTGTAAGGTTTTATCAGGTTAATGATTTTTTCATACAAATCTCATAAAAAATATATCTTTTTTTTCCAATTCTACCTTAACAAATTATAAATAATAATTATTTTTCTCCGTATTTACTCTACAAAGTCCTAAATCCTATTCTTGCATCGGTTTGTAAAAATGCTGATAAACTTTCAATGACGGAATAAAAACATTTATATAAATGATGCTATCATTTTTATGAAAACCTCAGATTTAAATCATTTATATTTGAAGTTTAAAATAACAGTAGTACGAAGAATTAATGAATTAAAAGGTACGATAGTGAGAAAAACGATAAATTTGCTTTCAGCAATCTGTCTGACAAAGTATCGGTTTAAAATATTCCTTTGCAAATAAAGAAGTGCATTATGTTGACATAAATAATTATTAACTAAGAAACTTTAAGTAATGTATATGCTACAAAATTGTCAAACTTTTTATTCTGAGTAAATTTATTGAAGTAACATTTACATATGCGTAGAAAAACTTAAGTTGCATTCAAGTATTTCAATAAATTATAGTTTATTTTTATTTATAGAAACCAAAAGCCACCGATCATTTACCGTATATAGGTGGCGCCTCTATTCATTTGCCGTACTGTATAATCTGTAAATCAGCGTATCTTAAACTGTGGGGGGTTCCCCCTAAGGGGACGTGCTAATCTACGTGGGGGTACGAGCATATCGAAAATAAAAGATTATTTTAAAAAATTCCTTAATTTAGTGAAGGAAGCAAAATAAAAGGCATTTTGCATAATAAAAAATAAAACACACATTTACACTGATATAACATACAAACAAATGTATAAATAGCACAATGTTTGATAGTAAATTTATAAATACTAAGTTAAGAACAAGTTTAATAATTACTAGAAACTTCCAAAGAGGCTTATCATATACAAAATTGTATACAAATTTTAATACTTATCTTGATAATTTGCACGGTTTTGATTTAGGCCGTATTGTTGCTTTAACGCCAGAGTAGAATATTATTGCTTTCAATACATTGTTATTACATGGAGGGAAACGAGATACAAATTATAATTGGAAATTGGATCACAAATATTGAAAGTTACGAAGCACTACTGCAAATACTTACCACTTTATAATTAAAGCAGTTTTGTATGTATATTGATGAGTAGTGTTCTCTGAGCTTTTTTCACTCGCTTGATCTATTTTCAAAACCTGGATGTTTAGCGCTTGTAGGATCTTATAATTAGCCTCAGATTTACTTCTGAGGCAAATCATATAAAAACGTACCGGCAGGGAATAGTTTTAAAATGTTGTGGCTTGTACAGGTCCTTAATATCAAAAGACAGAGTTTTCAACTCATCCGAAGTCGCATCAGTAAACAAATTTCCAGCATAAGAATGGTTTTAAATCGATTTCTCCTTTAGATTCATTTTTAAGCGTTTCTTTCTCACCCTTATGTGGCCATGGTGGTCAAGGTATCTTATCCTGGATAGCGTGTGATGAATACGAGCCCAGTACCACTGAAGACCCGCCGTGCATGGGAGCAATTCACATTAAATCTGCCGAGAGCTCAAACGTCCTCCCTTTGGTGTGCTGTGGTAGTTAGGAGAGAGGGTGCCAGCTCAGGTGTCACCCGCGTCACTTCACCAGGGTTCAAAATTACGCGGTCTGTTACCAAAAGCCCTCGTGTAGCTGAACAGTGCGACGTTAATATTCACTCACTCACTCATATTCTCACACTTATAATCTATTTTCAAAACTTGAACTTTAAACCTTTTGCCTTGACCATATCGATGACAGGGAAACTGTTGCAACACTGTAATCGATGCGATTAGTCATGGATTTGTCGAACAGAACAATGATCTGGCATTGTATGGACATCAAGATATCTGTATTCGCTGCATGGACACCAAATTTCTGACTTTTTTGGTTAGGGGGGCGCCCATGATCCTTCACACGGTTAGCTGTGAAGTATCATGGGTTGTCTAGCTGTTCCTTCCCACACCATAGCTTCAAATTTAGCCTTGGCAATTTTAATTAGCTCAAGGGCAAGGCATCAAGGACGGGAAAAAACTGAAGGCCCGTGGATTATTTTCGAATATGATGAATAGTGAATGAAAAATGATACGAAGCAGGCCTCTAGGGCGCTTGAGTGTTGGACACCCTTTCAAAATATAGTTACAGGGAGTAGATTTTTCTGAAATTATTTTGATACTCAACGTAGAGTGATTTGCGCACTGTCCACTGAGGAATAAACTCGTTATTATATCCAAAAGAAGTTTATTTTTTCAGTTCGGTAAAAGTTTGAAGTGAGCTTGGAAATCTGATTCAATTATAGGCAGAGAAACGTCATCAATTAAAAATCGCCAGGAAAAGTGCATATGAAGTCCGAGGTCTAAGGATAACGTCAGAAATCCATAGGTTTTAATAGTAGAATTATTGGCTGCTTTCAGCTGAAAGTTTGGATCTGGCTTCCGAGGAGACAAAAGTGAATATGGAAAAACTCAAAAGTCCGAGTCTGCGGCAATTAGAATTTGTCTTTTGGATAACTGGTCGATAACAAGGATATGACTGTTTCCACCATGATAACTAGTCGTCTCCTGGAGAGTTTCCTGAAAAACTGCGAACTTTTATGCAACGTCTGGCTTTTTCCTGAAACCTTTGATGATAATAACATAATTCTGAATCTGTAGTACAATGATAAGCCAGATTACGGTGAGAGCTGCCACTAAACCTTCGGTGGGAATAATTACACAAGGTTCTTGAATTAGAACGTATTTGCCAGGACTCCACCTGTTTAGCAAGATCATCCGCAACCTCCTCCAGTGACTATAATGTCACCGAGACTCTAGGAGATGCTAAAACAACCAGGGGATCAACAGAGCTCTTGTTAGAAGGGTAATTTCCATGATTCCGTTAGCCATATCTCCAATCTGTTCTGATATAAGATTTGATTGTCCTTGGAGAATAACTTGGACTTTTAGAGACAGACATTGTAGCCACAAGAAAGGAAGGAGTGCAAATTTTATCTTAATGTTACCTGCGAATGAGTGAATATGCCTAAGGAACTGGGACTTTTTACAATCTCCAAGCTCTTAACATCCCAAAAGTTTTCGTCCTCGCTTCTCTTCGGGAAGTGAAAGTCGATTGATAAGTTATTTTTTTTAACATCTCGTACATCGCTGTAGTTGGGGGAGGGTGATAATCATCGAAATAAGAAGCATATTTACTGTCCAAGGTGAGTGACTAAGATGTAATGAAATTTAGTGGCATCAAAAGTTATGTGTACCAGTACAAATTGGGATTCAGCTTGTGTAAATAATACCACTGCTTTATCGTCCCAAAATAGTGGTAATTTTGGAGAAACTCGAGATTCTTGAATTAATGATACCATTGCTGAATACTTTCGTTAGTTGGAGTCATTTTCCGTAGCGATTTCTAAATGCATGTTGCACCGAAATAAGTTAAAAAATCCATGTATATACTAATACGAGTGGCATTCTCAGTCATTGTCAACAAGTTTAGATTTTAGTCTCAGAGATCTTGAATAAGCGGTTGATTTTAGTGGGAGAAAAACTTGGTTTATATTTCTCTTTACATTCATCTATCCCTTAATGTAATATATGAACTAGTTCCAAAAATATTAATTTTTAAAATCAGGTGCATCATTTGTACTCACCCTGTATTTGAAATAGAAAAAAGTATGATAGGTGATTTTTTAGTAATTTGCCCTCAATTAAAACTGCGGTTGTTTATTGCAGGTTCACTGATAATTTGTTTGTTCAGTAAAAATCAAAGGAATTTAGATTTTACAATTCCTGTGTCGACAATATTTTAAAGTCACACATACTTCATTATTTATAACTATTGAATTTAAATTACGCAAATACTTCTGAAGCATAAAGGTTAATTTAATTAAAATTTACAGTTGATAAAGAAAATAAGAGATCAGATGAAAAGTGTTCTTAGAAAATAAAATAACAATAGTGATTGCTAGATGCCTTTTTGTGATTGATAGTGATTTGTGATTTGTGTTTTGGTCTACGTGGAAATGGTTAAATATTTCAATTTAAAGTGAATTTTTGTGTGACATAAATCATTTGAAAGTTTATAATTTTATTTCATTTATGACTTTTTTTTTGGAGGGGGGGGCAGGATATTTGACCCATTTTAGATGGAATTCAGCAGAAAGAATATACTCAAAGAGTAGTTACGATTGAGCCCTGCAACTTTATAGAATAGTAGCGAAGTGACACTGCCATTTTGTAAGATTAATAGCGAAGTTTATGTAACCTTGAATACTGCTAAGCATATATAATTTTATACTCGTCTCACATTTTACAAGCCAAAATTTAAGTTGTTGGCTGAAATGGGTTGATATAAATGACGTCAAATTCGTAAACTAACCATCTCTCATTTTCATTAAATAGATGACACCAATATTTAAAATAGCAAAAAAAGTTTTATAAAGATGAATGTGTAATAAACATGTTTAATGTTGTTCAAAATTTTATAAAAATATCATTCAAAGTTCCCTAAATCAGGATTCACATTATTTATAAGAACTTGTTGTTTGAATTGCTTGTCTTTTTAAATATATCGTGTTATATTTTTATATTCATAAATTATTTTTTTCATTTTCTATTTACTATATGTCTATTTTGATTTGTCTCTTTAGTGGTCATACTCTTTAATTCGTTACTTTACACTTCAATTGATATACATCAAGCAAAATAACAGTTTACTTAACTTATACTTCAAAAATTTTAGATTGATGAAGACAGTCTCAATTGGAAAAAAATATTAAATGAGTTTGACAAATCGATGGATAATACTGTGAAATATTCATTGAATAATGAAAAATATCCGGATGGTTATTCATTCAATAAAAGAAGTTTACTCTGATATATTTTTTTTTCAATTTTTTAACTATTTGGTACTTTTTCATTTTTGCCGACGCAAAACACGCCAAGCAGACTACACATAAATTAAAGCTTTATGAAAGAATTTATATTAATACTGAGGAATTGAAGTGTTTTAAAATAGGTTCTGTGTTTCATGTATCAGTTTGAAACTGAACAGTTTGGTACATTCTTTTAGAGTTTTATTTTTCAGATCTACATTGACTACTTAAAATAGTTGTATATATTCACACTTAAAAAAATTGACATAAAATGTGATGAAACATTTTCCGTGCTTAATGAATAGAAATATCTATATCAAATATTTTCATTAAAATACTCCAAAAATTAAAAAAAGAAATTCTTTCATTGAGAAATATTACTTATAAATACTCCCTCCTCTTATATTATCAGCGGTACTTCATGAAAAATATTATGGTTAAAGTATTGTTTTTGTATCATGTATAAATATTTCCTACATAGATACTTTTTATTCTATCACTTAGAAATATATTTTTTAAAAGTTTCATTGTAATGAATTAAAAGAATTTAATATATATGATTTGCTTAGAGTTAAATTTTATTTTAAATTAAAAAAAGAAAAAAAATTAAGTATCTTTTACTAGAAAATGTTATGAAATACATAGTATAATCCCATTTATTGGCATTTTCGGTGCTTTTCGTTTCACCGGAACAAGGATATAGTCACCTCCTAGGGTGTTCTCCCTCAAAATTGGGGTGGAACTGAGCCAAATCATACTGCCACCTGCATGGTGCTCAAAGCTACGGCTAACGACAGGCGTACAATCTAGCCCGATGTCATGATGAATTTCATGGGCCTTGATCTGACTACGTTAGACAGGTGGCATTAGCAACAACAACGAAAGGATATAGTCGCCAAAAAATATTCCCGTCGAGGACCTTTTAACACCACATTTTCAAAACAAGTTGCGTCTTTTAATAGGACATCAAAAATAGTGGGAAAATCAATGAAAACTAACAGTTATAATTTATTTATTTATTTGTGTGTGTGTGTGTGTTCATATTTTTTTACAAATTTTTATCTTTTACTGTGTTTATTATTAACCAACATATTTAAATGTTTTCATTTAAAGGAATTATTAATTAATATTATAGTTGTAGATTAAAGGTATTTCATTATTAATAAAATATTTATAATTTTCATATTTATTAAAATAGAAGTTCTAAAGTGATAAGTTACTTGAATTCAAATTGTACAAATCAAATAAGCACTTGTAAAAAGTAATCCAATAATTACAAATAATATCGACTCTCGATAACTTGGAGTTGCAGGGACCAATGTAAAACTTCGAAATATCAAGAGGGTAGGAAAAAACTCCCACCATACACGAAGAGAATTTTTTTCTAACGTATTTAAATTTGAAACTATGTAATAACACAACAATTATATATATATATATATATGAAGTTATTTTAAAGTATTTTTAAACTGTACATATTGTACAGTATAAACAGAAGTTATTAAAGTCCGGTATTAAAAAAATGCCTTTATGTATTAAAAGAATACATACTGTATATAATTAATTTTTTTGTCGAAAAAATCTGTTATCATTCTTTGTTTTATGGCATTCAATCTAACTTTGTCAATAGATTGTTCTAAAACAAATGACGCTTAAAAAAGATCTGCATCAAAATGATGAAGAAAAAAGTTGCCTGGTTGGTTTAGTCACGCTTTAGCTTCTGTCAGAGTTATTGAAGTTTCCCCTGATGGTCATCAAAGAGGCGGCGTTAAAGGGAAGACAAGCAGGATAACATAACACAAAACATATTAAGCTCCAATCTGTTTGCTACAGGACTCTACATGATAGTGAGTGTTTGAATTGTTGAGAATTTAATTGGATCACTTCGAATTATTGAGTGTTGTGGTCTGGCCGGATACAAATTTTACTTCAAAATATTTACTGTACCAAAACGTATTATATATTTCGAAATATCAAGAGTTCTTCTTGGGGTTGAGCGTATACTTCGAGTTAGAGAGAGGTTCGTATTATTGAAGATTTGAATTACTAAGAGTCGACTGTACATATGAATGTTTCGAATGTATTTTCCAAGACAAAAAATTCATGCATTTTGTAGTTTTTCTCTTTCTTCAATTTTTATTTTATTATGGTCAAATGTTTTAATTCTACTGCTCATGGTTTTTAGTGATGATATTCAAATCCAGTGACTTCGTATCTGGTGGTGCATTATATCAATGAAACAAAATTTCTTCAGTTTCCTCCATATTATTTGCCTTCAGTTTTGATAATGTTGGCCAATGGTGCTCTTTCAAAGAATTCGAATCTTTGTCTTCGGTGATACCCAATGAAGTGTGGACGAGAATTGAATCGAAGACACTAATTCAGCTTTTTCTCAAACTGAGGGTTATCTCCCAAGGGGGGCGTGATAACTCAACGAGGGGGGCGCGAGCATATCGAAAAGACGAAAATAAAACATTATTTATAAAAATGTTATTAACCCTCTGAGTGTTCATTCTTGTCCTGAAAAATCATTCCGAAAGCGTTTACTTCTTTTTTGAGAATTCCTTCGAAAGTGCAACACATTTAATTCCTTTCCCCTTTAAAGTTAGCGGGAGGTCTACAGGGGAAGATTTTATTACTCAGTTCGGCCTCTTTGTTGCTTTAAAACCGGGAGAAAACTCGTCCACAGCTGTGACGTTGCCTTGTGCGAATTTTGGGTGGAAAAAGCGGGTCCACGGGGTTGTTTGATCGGTTAAGTCACAATAAAAGTGAAGAGTTAAAAAAAAAACTCGAAAGAAAGAAACTTGTTACAAAAGTTGAAAAATACTTGTTTATTTTAAACAAAACAAAATTAAAAAAAATTAATTTAAGAAAAATAAACTATTTTGGACTAACGATTTTAAGCCAGGAAAAAGTACCTTGTATTTATTGTGGAATATGAGACTAAGAAAACACAAATACATCGTAATGTTTTTTAAAAAGTAACTATGTAAAAAAGAGTAAAAGTGACCATCTCTCTCTCTCTCTTTTTAAACAAAAAGAGAATAAATGAATTATCGTTACATACGACGATTATGTTTATGAAATGAAATCAATCTTCCTCTATTCAATTATATTTTAAATTTAAAGTAACATAAAGAGGGATTTCAATACTTTTAATTTATATATATTTTAATCCTATAAATGATGTTTTTATGTTAAATTAATTTTTCGGAAAAAATCTAAATTTTATTTCATAGTCAATTTGTCACCTACTGACCAGTGTTCTTGCTCCAGTGACACAGTCCAGGATGTCAAGCATCTTATATTTGCTTGTGCTAAATTCTCTTCCGAAAGACGTACTCTCCTGAATTGCCTACAAAAGAACAATATAGCGTGGCCTCCTCCTTTCTCTGCCTTTGTTCAGAGCAAGTCTTCTTTTACATCGTTTTGTGCATATATTAATAGCATTTTTTCTCGTATTGTTTAGATTGTAAATTTAAATTTTTTTATTATATTATTATTGTTATTATTATTCGCGTTTTTTCTAACATTTACTGTGTATGTTTCTGTTTTTTTTTCTTCTTTTTTTTTGCAAGTGCGTATATATATATATATGTCTGTGTGTATATTCTTAAGTATTTGTGTGTATGTATGCTTTTTATGCATTTGTATTTTGAAAATCTTCTAATCACACATGTGCTACCAAACCTCCACCATTGTATAATTTTAGTTACTGAATGTCTCCGTTTTTGTGCACGTGAGCAATCTTGTATTTTGTTCTGTGTTTATTGTATTTGCATCCCTTCTTGTTTCTTTTACCTTTTGATTCCCATTTGTGCTTGTATCCCTGTACTTAAAAACTTCCTACCACTATTATTTGAGTATTGACTTACGTTTGTAAGCCTTGTGTTATACTTGTTGGCACACAAGGAGTCTAAATAGAGATTCAAAAAAAAAAAAAAACTTGTACTAAGCAAAAATACCTTCTTTACATAGGCATTTGTCACGGAGCAAAAAGCAAATTTAGTCAAATTTTTTATTTTAATTTTAATGGGAATATATTTTTCTTCAAAATGGTAAAAGTATTTCTAACCATTTTCTATTAAAATTTAATTTTTTATTTTTCTGTTTCTTAAGTGTTAAACGGAAAATTCACTGATAAACACAACTTTCACACAATTCAATCATTACAAATTCTAATGAGAAAAAAAACTTCCCCCAATTAATTTTGTCTTTCAAAACAGTACGCTTAAAACAATTTTGCTCAGTGAAGCTAACCGACAATTCCGCAGTGTATTCATATTAATTTTTAAAAAAAAAATAACATTCGGAAATGCTGTATTCAATTATTTGAGTATAAAAAAATAATGCCTGCTGTGGAGAAGACAGAGAATGAGATGTGATGTATGGTTTTGAAAGAATGTTTTCGTACATGTAGAGTATTTTTGAAAATTTAAATATCACCAAAGCTGATCATATGATTGTAAATGAGTCTTATTTTAGAATGTGAGCTGTGGGGTATCAAAATAAAACATTTTACTTTTAAATAGCCAAGGAGTTTATACTCAATAAAATTCATAAAACTTAAACCAAGGAGTTTATACTTCATAAAATTGCTTACAACTTTTATTCAAATTGTAAAGGAACTGAAATATAAATATCTGACTTACTCCAGTCAAAAATATTCATATTATGTGAAAATACTGTTCCTCCACTTATTTAAGTACGTTTATAAGCTATAGCCCAAAGCAATATTTTATTTTTATAAACGAGGCACAAAAATTCAGTTATAAAAATATATTTTTCATTTTAGAACATATAAACCGTACACGGATTGTAAGACCATTTCTAAAATACTAAGAGTTTTTAGAGGAACAAAAACATATAATTTTGGGTAGTTCAAATTTTAATATAATACGCAAATATATATATTATTAAGCAAATACGTTTGACAAGAAAAAAGTAATTGATTTAAATCTTGTATTGCATGAATAAAATAAATCAAAGATCCTCCTGAAATAAACACAATTGAAGGGAAAATGTTTAATTTGCAATCGATAGCATATAAACGTTTCTGTTAGAGGTATCCCCGAAGTGACGCAATCCTATTCGGTAAAAAATAAAACTTACTGCTGGAATCATACAATTTTCCTAATGAATGGGTGAATCCGAATATTTTTTTCATTTGAACTGTTTGGACGGAAGTGGCAAAATAGGAACATTTAATAATTTACAAAATTAACCGTTATAGTTTATATAATTTCTTAAGATTACAAAAGGTGTGTTTCGGAAGCACAAGTTTTAATAGGAGTACGGCTTATGAAAAGTAGAACAAATATATCTGAAGAACTATGGTTTGTTACCTTAAATATTGTGAGTGAGTGAGTGATTTTGGGGTTTATTGGCGCAAGAGCCGATTTCGGCTATACTGCGCCAAACATTTGTTTTAATATCTGTGGTCTAGACGGGAAGAGAGAAAGAAAGAATGAATTGAATGACAAGAAAGAGGGTCGAAAATAGAGAAGGATCACTAGGGTACCCCGGGTTCGTGAAGCCCGTGTTTGCCAAAGACAGTAAACCCCGTGGGAAAAGGAAAAGATCACTAGGGCACCTCGGGATTGTGACACCCGTACTCACCTAAAGAAGGTGAGCCCCCTGAGGGGCTTAAATATTGTGAAACACAACAAAGTATATTGGAAATCAATTCCCCAATTCATGTTAATAAAAATGTATGAAAAAACTGCAAGACTTATTTTTGTATTTGTAATTATTATAATTTTTCCTGAAAACTGCAATTTCTTGTGCGGCACCCGTCAAAACCGCTGGGCCCTCACTTTTTGCCCAGCTCACCCCTACCTAAACCAGCTCTGCTCTAGCAAGTGAAAATGCCGTCTTCTGTTTATCAAGGTTATGTATTGCAGACTGCATCCTGTAGGTTAGATGTTCGTTTCTTTCTTCTACGTCAATCTGTTAAAATCTGAATTTAAAATTATATGAAATTCTTAACATTCGCAACAATGCCCTTTATAATTTTTTAATAGTATATGAATGCGTCTTCAAACATTACATTACATTTATGTTGACTTTTTAATTAATATTAAGTATAACTTAACGCAGAGATTTTCTGAATTTTAAAATAGATAGTTCAAAAACTCTTGTAGATATGATCATAATTTTTCATTCCTGTGTTTTAGCTTCTCAGTAGTGCTTCTACTTAAAAATTTATTGTATATTCATCAAATTTTTCAGCATAATTTTTGCTCTTAACATACAGTTTTAACCGAATTGTATGAAATTTACGAAATGCATTAAAATGCTTAAGATTCTTATGTTAAAATTTTAATTTAATATTTTATTCGAAGAATTGTTAGTACTTATATTAAATAATTTTTAACTGAGTATGTGCACGATACATAAATATTTTTTCTGAAATTTCAAATACAATTTCTAACATAAAATTCCTAGTTTTGTATGAAAATCTGGATATTTTCTGAATGTTAATTATAATAGATATCCAGATTTTAATTACTTGTTCTTCAGTTAGCTTTAAAAAAATAAATATTTAGAAATTTTGCATAAACAAATATGTTTAAAAAAATTTTCAAATTTATCTTTATATTTATTTATATGCGTAAATGTCAACTGTAAATGTATCCGAATATTTTTAATTACTATTTATTCAAATATTCAAGGTTAAAAATATGAATTGGTATAAAAAAACCCTCATTCATGTTTTCTCTGAAGTAAACTGAAACTCAAGCATTTTTTTTTTAAATTCAAATATAATTTGGTGTATTGTAACAATACGCGCCCTGAACATCTGGCTTTAAAATTAAAAATAAATAAATAATGGATCTGAATTAGTTTTTTCATTATTATTTTTATGAAAGCGTAAGAATTTTTTACAAATAATTTGATGCAATAGTTTAAAAATTATTCATTTTTAGTAGTTGGAAAGTTTAAAAGGTTTTAAATTTTGAAGCGTTCGGTTTCTTATTAACTTTTTTGACACCTTATAATGAAATAATCATGGTTTAAAAACTGAAAACATTGGTTAAGAGAAGAAAAATGAAGCAATTAAATATAGTTCTACATATTATATAGAGATTTATATATTTTAAAAACTTCTTTTTCCGTTTCATCATTTTAAGATGAAGAAAATAATACGAGTTAATCAAACAAAGAGAATATACTTAAAAAGTTATTTGTCCAACTATATAAAATAGCAGATTACAGTCCCAACTTATTAAAACTTCAAATTAATATAAAATCAAAAGTGAGTTATATAATATTTTATTTATACGTTGGAACATTTTTCAAAACTTGAAAAAAAAAGTTAAATTGCTAAAAGTGCAAAAAGAATTTATTTAATTCAAACGCAATAATATCTCAAATGAAGCTAAATTACAAACACTATAACTTATAGTTGGTTCACTAAGGTGTCTAAAGAAATTCTTCCCAACTTTTTTACGATTGCTTCAGGGTCAAAACGCAGGGTTCTCCGAGAGCTGTAAAACTTCCTGTCAGTGACCATTGTGTCGCTACAACCCTCCCTAATTATCTTTCATGGTGTTAAACCATAAAAGAGGGGAAAGGATTTCAGAAAAACACGGCCTACCCGCTTTTGAAGCACTCTCTTGAAGTGAGAAAAAGACGTGTGGTGCGTTTTCGAAGCATCTCTAGACGTGCGGAAAAAGACGTTCTAACCGCTAAGAGGGTTAATTTACTGAAAGGATGCAAAACAAAATATACACATTTGACATAATATATATATATAATACGCATTTACACTGATATAATATATTTTTAAATGTATCAGTACTGCACACTGTATTTGATAATTTATTTAACAATGCCAAGTTAAGAACAAATTTAACAATTACCAGTGACCCCCATGGGCTTGTCATATATAAAATTATATAAAAGAGCTAATACTTTCATTGATAATTTGTACGGTTTGTAATTAAACTCATATTGTAGATTTACTTCAAAGTACATAATTATTGAATTCAATATACTTTTATTGTTTGGATGGGGAAGGGGGACGTGAAGAAAATCAGGACTGAAAATTGGGTCGCAAGTATTGAAACTTGAGAAGTACTGCATTAATTGCATGAAAATTCTCGAAATTTCGATTATCGGTGGAAATTTTCTTAGATAGTACCGTCAGCAAATTCATAGTCGAAATAATTCAGTCAAACTCAAATGATTTTCTGCCTAATTATGCAGGAAAGTGGAGTATTTTATTGGATATACATGCCTTTATCCTTAAGGTAAGAAAATATTTCTTTTCTCTCTCTCCGACTTTGGTCAATATTTGTCTTTCCAAAACTATTTTACACTATGCGTCTTAGTTAAGTTTTAGTTGAAAAATACCATATTTCGAATCATTTGGCAGTATAAATTAGAAAATATCTCACTCTTGAATGATGTTTAAGTTTCTCTAACAAAGTAAGAAAAATAAGGAAAGATAGATTTTATCGTTGCATTTAATTTAAATACTTATATTAAAAGGCTGTTGTGAATTGAAAGAGTTCTTTTTTTATTCTTAAGAGCTTCGTGATGGATTTCAGTAGTTTTAATTAATGAAATTTTCAATCAGGATAAAGTATTTTACTGGGGAATGAAAATAATTATCAATATCTGTTTTAATACAATAACACTAATAACGAAGCTATCACTATCGGTAGTAATGCAAAATTGTGTAAATGGGTGTTTCTAAAATACGAGGTAGGATGCAAAAGTTACCAGATTGAGCCTGTAGCGTGAAAATTTTTGCTGTAAAGGGACTACGATTACATTTCTGTGTCACTGCATTCTTCCCCTTTTCTAAAAACATTTGTCCCAAATCACGTGGTCGGTGGCTCGCCATGGCGTCTTATTTTGTAGGCGGGTGCATTTAGCACTCGGCGATTGAAAGAAATTGCGTTTGTTGAGCAGAGAATAATATTAAATTTTGTGTTGGGTCTGACAAAAGAGTGCTACGGAGACTTACAAAATGTTGAAGCATGTTTCAGGCAGTGATACATTATCTCGAATGCAAGATTTTGAGTGGCATTGGCGTTTTAGAGAAGACAGGGAAATTGTTAAAGACGACGAAACGCTCTGGACGTCCACATACTTCCCGTACCACTGAAAATATTGAAAAGTTTTCTGCGGTGGTACGTAAAAAAAAGGTTTAAACAACGACAAGGTGAAAACGAAAACAACTGTTTTGCCACATCGTTCTTACTCTCTTACACCCCCTAAAACTTCAGAATATTTTTTATACGGGTCGATTCAATTTGCAAGGTCGTCGATTTCAATTTGCAGATGAAGTTGAAAATGCATCGCAGGCTGAATTAAGGGACATGGCTAAAAATGGATTCCAGAAATGTTTCATTGAACTTTACAAGCGATGACAAAAGTGTGCCGTGGCACAAGGGTATTATTTCAAAGGAGGTTGTGTTTCAACAACTTAAATGGTAATATTTTTAAGTTATAGACTCGGTTCGGAAACTTTTGAATCCAACTACGTACATTTAGTACATGTTTTAATGCTTTATTCAGAAAATACAAGCTACAAGTGTAAAAAAAAATGAATAATGTTTTGAACGATTTTTAACCTTAACCCCAATTATTATCCAATAGGGTCTTGAGTCGTAGAGATGGCTAGTATCCTTTTGCGAGATTTCTATCATACCCGTTTCAATAGGCAATTCAAATAAGCGTGTTTATATGCTTATCACTGCCTAAAAATTCTCTGTTGAGGAGAGATAAGCGAATCACGAAGGGTAGGTAAGTATTGGAGAAACACGAAGACAAGCAATAGAAAAACATATGATATATTTGGAAGGGAATTATGCTGCTGAAACTTAAACCGAGTGCTTTGCCAAAGTAAGAGTGTCACTACGGGGCGCATGTCTCATCGACGTTCAGCCATGCTGTAAGGGCATCAAGGATGACGAATAAAGTGATCGGATCTTCAAGTGAAATCACAAACTTAAAATAGCTTTCAGTGGTCTGGCAGTGTAAAGGATGACAGGTGAGTTTCTGAGGCTGTCCTAGATGTCTCTAGATACATCTTTGCTGGACAACGAGATTAAATTCAAAGCGGGGCTCCTTGCTGAAGACAATTATAAACAAATCCGTCAATTTCCAGGTAGAATGCTTCCACCACCACTGTAACCGCGCTTGGCGCTGTGCAATGGTGAAGGTAATCGGCCACCCTGGCGTTTTGCATTTAATTTCACGGTATGCATAAAATTCTATTAAAAGAATATAATTATTTTATAATGAACATAATTATCCACATGTTTGTTTTACATTATAAACACTTGCGCAATTGAAAATATAGATGTAAACAAAATTTATTCAGTGTGTGTGTGTGTGTGCACTAAGATAATATATACTAAGTTATATATACTATAATTTCAAATGTATACTAAGATAATAAAACAAGTCACTTAAGAGAAATACCTCTCGAAATTTCAAATCAGAATCGGAAATTTAAATTCGAGAATAAAGAAATAAAGTTTTCAAAAAAAAGTGGTTTTCCATGTCGTTGCAAATTGCCTCCGTTTTTACCAGTCCGCTGTGTACCCTTTTTTTTTAAATAAATTTATTTGCAAAACTCCTCATGCTCCACATTGCATAACATGAGGCTTACAGACGTAAGTGGTTACAACATTACAAAACAATAATAATGACAAAAAAAAACATAATTAAGAAAAAAAACATAAGAATAAAAACATAATTAAGGGGAAAAACACAATAAGGAAAAAAATATAAAGAGCCAAATCTAAAATAAAGGAAGGGAGGAAATACATAAATATAAAGAAAGGAAGGTATCTGTAAAATTTTAAAAATCTATACAGTAAACAAATTTTCTCAAGACATTAAAGCTTTCAAAACAATTGACTAATAAAGACAAAATGGGTGGCCAGGAAATACCCAAGCGTTTTAACTCCTTTTAAAATTTTTCTCTTTTAAAACAATATAGATTACAATACAACAAGACATGTTCCGCGGTTTCAGCGCCCAGACCACAAGAACAAATATCATTACCAATTAAGTTAAACCTAAATAAATAGCTCTTAAAATTACCATGTCCTGTTAGAATCTGGGATAACTTAAAATCAGTAACAAATTTCTTACATATTAACCGTTGATAAATGGTCGGAAAAAACTTCTTAGTCCACAAAGCTTTAGGTGAGGCCAAGAATTTGGAGTTCCAGTCGGAAACAGTTCTTTCCCAAGCTAAATGCTTCCAGTGGGACGATGGCACAGACATCGAAAGGCTCATATCTTGGCAAGTTGCCTCTTTAGCCAACTGGTCCGCTCTATCATTGCCGAGATTTCCACTATGGCCCCGAACATAAGAAAAAAGTGGATATCACAGTCTTCAAGGTTGTACAGAATAGACTGAACCTCCACAACAAGTTTTTCTGTAGAATTTATATTGCGCAAAGAATGAAGCGAAGAGAGCGAGTCGGTGCAAATAAGAAATTTGAGAGTATCGCCCTGACGGAGAGAGTCCTGAATCACTTTTCTAAAGCGTTATTTTTTTACATGAAAACAACCAGATAAAACTTTCTCATAATTCCATTTACAATAATATAAATGTATTATTTCTATACATTTGGTCCCTTTTGAACTCAATGTATGTAATTGTAAATGATGTTTCCTTAGATAAAGCACATGGAATTATATTAGTTTTCAAAGTAAACTTTCATAAAAGATGTCACTAACATAAACAATTTAAAATTTCCATCCAATACCCATAATTGGGTTATTTAAATATTTAAGAACTAAAAAGAAAATATTTACCCACTCCTGAATGGTATTAAATCTCGAATGAATAAATATTACAAACTTGTTGCCATGGAAAATTTTGTACACCTAAAATCATGTTACTTTCTACTGTAAATAAAATGAAAAAGAGAGCATAAATATTGATATAAATAGGAATAAAACAATAATGAAAGCTGTATAAAATTTTTGATCCATGTATTGTCTCTCTTGTAGTTTTTACGTACTCTAGAAAGTATTGATTTTTGAAAATGAATGGGCCAGTAAGTTTAAAGCGTTGTTTATAAAAACTTTGAGGATGTAAGAAATGTAGCTTTACCTTTGTGTTGTTGAAATAAATTATGCTTATAACTTAAATGCTTAGCCATTATGCAAAAACTATATTTAAATAGGTTTATAATGTCAGCACAAAAAAAAATCTTAAAATAGATGTTACTAGAAAAATGACTTTTAGATGGAAAAATTTTTTCATATTTTGTGGGTCCATAACAATACTAGAATAAAAAAAAATATTTTGCTTAGAATACGTAACAGCCACTATTGAATTTTTCAACTCTTAAATTTATTATGTTGCATAACTATTTATTTCAAATTTGTTTTAAAGTAATTAATCTTAACTATTATTTTGAAAAATTGAGACTATTGCCGCAAAAGATTGTGTAAAATTCCAAAAGGAATCAAAATTTTGTATAATGATATATTAACTAATAATATTATTTACTGAAGATATAAAACACACCTTGTGTTTAAAAAACAATCATGGAAGCCTTATTTTGTTTAAATTCTAAAACGTCTTATAAAATATATTAATAATATATTTATTATATTTAAAAAATGAGAGAAACCGTACATACTATTTTAACACTTTCAAATATTTAAATTACAAAACATTCCTTAATAGTAAGATCCTTTCACTGTGTTTTTAATTTAGTTATTAAAATGTTTGATATTTTATTGCTTCTATAATGCTTAGTAATTTTTTATGCTTTTTCTTTTTTACACATTAATAAAATAAAAGAGGAAATATTTTATAAAATATATAAAATATTAAATTTATATTAAAATTATTGAGTAAATTTAAATTCAGACTTATTTTTTGATAAATATTTTTATAGACTAATAAAAATACCAGAAAATGAAGAGAAATAATTTAACAACTAACTCAATTGTAAAATTTAGTAATATTGTAGCATTTTAGATACTATATAAATAACACATCTTACCTCCCACACATTTAAATTCATTAAAAATATAAATAAAAACTTTAAAAAAGTATGACTGTGTGTATCATTGGTACTTAAGAAAATTGCAGTTGTTTCACCAATTACTGAGTTGTATATAAATACTCATATGTAATATAAAAAAATTCTCACTTCAGGTTACATACCTTGCGTCATATAATTGCATTTAAACGTGCTTAGCACAATACGTCCCAAGAGAACACAGTGATACAAATTTAAAAGAAACATTCAACATAATCGCGTCTTCATATTTCGATTTACGATCCAAAGCATTAGAGATCATTTTACCGAACACATAAGTTTTTAATCTCTTTCTATTTTAATTTTAATTTAAAGTGTCAAGAAAGCAATAAATTCTTTTAAAATCCTCATACGAGTATTTACAGGGCAAAACGGGATGTTTCAGTCAAAACCTCTTAGCTCTAGGTTAAAAATGTTACCTAAAAATATTGATAATTTGTACATTTTTATTTAATTGATTCTATGATTATAATTTTACTACATTTATGTCTGTAAAATACTGCTCAATGGAGTTTTAAATTATTAAAAAAAAAATTTTGTAATGAAATTTCTCTCTAAGCTCTTCTTGAAATAGCAAGACACTATCTCACTTATTCTCTGTAATTAAGGTCACTCCTTCGGGATCGAATATTATAAATTGAATTAAAAAATAGAATTTTTAATTATAAAAGTCACAAGAGAATTAATACCGTAAGATTCAGTTTCCCAAGCAGTGTATTCGATTAAGTCAATAAAATTATAAAAAAGATTAACCAAAAAAAATTACCAAAAATATACAAATTTGTCATTCTATTGTATTCTAAAAATAACGTAACAATGAAAAGAGGAACAAAAGGGTTTGCTTCTCAGGCATGAAAAGAGCTGTAAAATAAAAATAAAAATATTGAGAGTATTACAAACTATCTTTTAATTGCAAATAGAGTGCTACATCAAAGGATTAACGATCATTTGTAACAGATGTAATAAGTATCACAAAAAAAAGTTATCTTGTATTCAGTATGAAAGATCCAAATCCCAAATGAAACGTGTTTGTTCTCATTTTATCTGGAATTAATCAACAGTATTAATGTAATTCTCTGGAATTCCAAAATATTAATATAAGACATTTGTACAAGCATGCATATATTTTTGAATAAAATTGCAGATGTAATTTTTTATGTGAATTCCTTTTGGAACTCGATACATTTATTTTTTTAAAGAATAGTTTCTCTTTAGAATTTCACTTAATTTAAATGTCGTTATAAATCATAAAATGAAATTACTAAGCATTCTCTATACATATATTTTCTACTGGAAATGTTTGTTCCTTTTTAAAAAGCGTAAAATGATATGTGAATTTTAAATCGTGATACATTATATATACCACCTTTTTTATGCACAATCAATGTATCTTGCTCCCACAAGACAAAACAGCATTTGCTACCAAATGAAAATTTTTAAACATTAAAAAAAAAGAATAAGATGATGACAAGAATATTTGTAAACAAAAAAATATTAAGTTCCATTACCTTAATTAAATTAGCTAATAATTAGTAAAATAAATCGCAGGAATAAATCAGATAATTTCATTTTGATAACTGTGTTATCAATGAAAATTTTCAATTTGTTAACAGATTATTTGAATAAAAAACATATTCGATCTATGGTTAAATTGAAAATAAAGCATTTATCGTTTGTCATAAGTCAGGTTAAATAAACCGAACTATCCATAATTTTTTATATATTTTTTAAAAAATCCTATTAGTTCTTTGCCTTATTTTTTCTCAGATCTTTTCAAAAAATGATAACCGTCTTTCAAATTTAATTCAGTAAGTCTTATTAATCTTGATTAAAAAATATGTTAATAAATTCTCTTAAATTCCTAATTTTGAGATGTTTTTTCTCCGAGAATTTTTAAAATGATGAATTTAATTATTTTGTTCCGTAAAAGAAAATTAAAAATTATCAAATTAATATAATTTTTTTCAATAACTAAAATTACAAAAATTCAAAAACTTTTTCTTGAAAAATAAATATGAAATGAATGATTTGGAAATATTTTATTTTAAACTATTTAGATGTGTATGGAATATTTTGGGAAGAAAGAATTTAACAATCAAAGAAATAAAATAAAATATATATTTATATAAAGACACTATCCCATATTTTTTAAACGTATATTAAGATAAAATTAAATATTTAAGAAAATATTTTTAAAATTTTGTAAAAGATGAAAATATTTGATACCTAACAGATTTTTTTCTTTCTTTCTATTAAATTTCCTGCTATGAAGGAAGTTAATAATAACTTATTAATATATTTCCAAATTTAAATCAAATTTTAAAATGATTTTATATATTATTGCTTAAACAAGAATTATGATTATTAAACAATGAAAATTTTTGAAATCTAGGAAATGAATTTGATGAAAAGATGCATAAACAAACTGATTATAATAAAAATAAATATTTCAAATCCTTATAAATTAAATTTTTTCAAAGTTTGTTACATGATACTATTTCTAGTATTAAAATAAAATAAAATGTGCTTCAAAATTAGAATTTATTTTTTTCGAAATGTATTTCAGAAATTTTGAATATCTTTATTCATTAACAATTAATTTTGAATAAAAATATTCAAAAGAGTTATTTAAAAAATGCACCTCTTTTAATTATTATTTTAATAAAATATTCAATACATATAATAAAACAAATTTGTATTAAACTAGGAAATATAATATATAGATTTTTTATTACATCAAGATGTTAAAATTATTTATTTTAATTGAGTAAATGATGGAACATACATATTTTCATGAGCCTTAATAAAGAAAATATATATTACGACATACAAAGCACACGACACATTTTCTTCGTGATACATTCCCTTTTATTTAGAAAATCATTCAGATCATTCCTTCTTTTATATTCTAAATTAAATATTATTTTTATTCCGATTCCAATAACAGAAAAAAACGCGACAAACTTTTTTTTTTTACATCATCATAAATTTCTTCCGAAAAAGGACTGTGAAGTAACCATTATCCAACTTCATTTTACAAAAACTGATAATACGTATTTTTTCCCCTTTGAAAATTTTTTAAAAGTGTCCATTTCTCTCGAATCATGAGTATTATATTTTTTCTGCTTTGTCTGATATAATTTTGTGTTACTTTATAGCTTCAAAGGGAATGCAATGCACGTAATGAAATAGTTATCTGCGTGAGTCAGAAAAAGGTTGCATAAAGAAATAACTTTGAAATTTCTAACATTTTGAAAAAGAAATTAATTCTTTTACGAGATTTTGCTGGATTTCAATCTTTTTACATATGCAGAGGAACTAGATAGTTTTAAAATATCTTTTAAAAGCAGTGTCTATGAATCACACCTAATTATTTTTAGATTCTCATTTATATGGTTTCTATCTAATATATTTATATTTTTTGCAATAAAACAAAATTGATACATTTAAATTATTTTTCTTAGTCTGGGTGATTTTTTCTAAAACTATCTTATTTCGTAAATGCCCTCAAACATTTCTAAAGAAAAGCTTTTTTTAATAATATGTTACGAATATATATCACTACCCTTACATTATCAATCAGACTACACATTTTAATAACATTAAAAGTTTTAGAAATAAAGACTGTGTGTGTGTGTGTGTGTGTGTGTGTGTGTGTGTGTGTGTGTGTGTGTGTGTGTGTGTGTGTGTGTGTGTGTGTGTGTGTGTGTGCCACACACACAGAGATAATGCTGTAATGGCATACATTCTGTGATATTATTTATCCTCGATATATTTCCTTTTGTGTTTAGTCTCATATTCTAAAACAGTTTTGGTGGGTTTTTTAAACAATGAAATAATTACTTATTCTTTCGCGAATTCGGTCACAAATGGCAGATTAAAATATGTGTGTGTTTTCACGTTTTGCAAAATTAACAGTATTTGCTCAGTAAAAATTCAATTGAGCCTCATTCCTTTTTCTGTTCTACACTAAAAAAACATATAATTAAAGAATTTTCGAACCTTTCTCCTTTCTGTCTTTTGCGTTAATAAATATTACCAAGAATCATCACAAATCAGCGCGTTGAAAATTTCCATCCTTAAAAAATGCTGTAACGCGTGTTGCTGTACTTTAATATCCATGATATTTATTTATTTATTGTAAATGAACAAATATTGAACATCAGGAGAGAAAATTGTTTTTAATAGATGTATCATATGCTTTTCACAAGAAAGTAACTTATTTAAGGAAAAAATGCCATAAAATATAGGGAGGGGAAAACAAAAATTTAGAATAAGTCTGTGAATGTATTAATGTCTTTTTTTCCTTCTGGAAGTTAGAAATGTGTATCATTGTTAATACTCCAGATTTGAGACTCATTTAAGCCATTTGGGAATTTAAAGTATTAATACTTTAAATGAAATTCTAGAACTTTAAAACATTTCGTCTTTATAAAGCTTTTAGAATAATAATTAATTTTTGCTTCTTAAACTTTGGAAAAACTAAATTTCGTATTTCAGAAAAAAATAGTTTTCAAACTCAATACGTAATAAAAAATGCAAGAAAGAAAGGATAAGTTTAACAATCAACTGTAATTTTCTTTTTAATTTTATGTTATTTGTTTTCAGTGAGACATTCAGAATTTGAATTTTTTTAGGTAGAATTCAGTTGTTGTTCTTTTCTCCATGAGAAAAGTTTTTTTTAAATCGTTTTCCATCAAATTCATCGTAAAATCATTTTTCCTGAAACTTTTAAGAGAGCTGTTTCCCTTCGTTTTCCTAAACAATTTTTTAGATAAAATTAAGATGATATGGTACCCTAACAATCATTAAACTGTCGAAAACTTTTTATAGGCTTATTTGATACCCCGAAACTTTATAAATATGCCTGCAAAATTTCAAAGTTTTACCTGCATTTTTCATTAAGTAATGGAGCAATGTTTGATGCTAAACAGCAACTACCACGCCTACATTTCAGATTATCTGCTAGAAAAGAGCCTGATAAAAAATGAATTCATTATCTTTCTAATGCGCATCAATAAGATTTTCATTATATATGCAGTAATAAATCATTTTAAGAAAGAATTGTGCAATTTATGCAAAAATTCTAGTTTGTGAATATTTTATTGAAGGGCAAATGGATTTGGTCAAGATTTAAAAGGTGTGCGTGCTTTTTATGATATTATTATGAATTAAATTAAAACTTCAAAATGGATTCTTCCAAAGCGCAAATACTAGATTTCATTTTGATAATTTAGATAATTAAAAATCAAATTTGCAAGAATAGAAAAACTCTCCCATTTTTTAAATATTTGTTTTTGGTGATATATATATATATCCCATGAGTGTGAAATTCAACACTTTTATTATTAAAATATTTTAAGATATTTATTTAAACAAATGCTCATATGCAGTTCTTAGATTTTGATATAAATTGCTGCTTAATTCGTCTTTCATTCGCGTTCAGTATTTAACATGCGAAGGCTTTTAAATTCAGGGAAATAAAAAATAAAGGCATAAACATCTTTTGTACATGCTGTGAATTAGCTCTGAGCATGGAATTAGCTCTGAAGTGGGTGTATTTTTTTTTAATAATTATTATGATAAAGAGTTTTATGAAATATTGATCTTTCATTCGTTTTCCTCTATATATTCATTAAGGCAGTATACTGTTTAATGGTTCTACATTTGGGCAATTTTTTATTGTAAGCAGTTTTAAATAAGCTAATTACCATTTCATAAAAGTTTCAGACTAATCGATGGATATTATATCATGCTATTCATGGAATGAAAACTTCAAACTCGTATTTCTCCATGTTGAATTTTTGTACACATACTATCATTCAAAACCCTAAGGCTTTCTTGATAATTGAAGTATGGGTTGGATATTTTTTATACAAGTTTTGAAATGCATGTTTTGTAAAACTGTGCATGGAATTAGCTCTAACATGTTTAGTACTGTTTCTAAAAAATTTCAAATTCAAAAATAATGTTTTTTGTAGATTTTTTGAAGGTTTAACTATAAAAAAATTAATAAAAAATTAAAGAGCAGCAGCAGAAAAAATTCCATGCACAGTTTTATGTAGTATGTTATAAGGTACTTGGAAAAAAATCTTTGAAAGAAAATAGACATATTTAAAAAAGCCTTAGGATTTTAAAAAGTGTTTAAAAAATTTAGATTTTACAAAAATTTTGCAACAAATTTAAAAAATTTTGTATGGAATTATTATTAAATATTAACCTTAATAAAATACAATTAAAACCAAATATCAAAAATAAAAAAATTGTGAAGATGATACCATTTGCCTTAAGTAATAAAAAATACCAGAAAAGAAAATATCCAATGTTTCTAGAAAGAACTCACTAATAAAAAAAAAAGCCTTTTATTTTAATTTTTAAACTTCAATTTTTAAAAAATAATAAATTTGAAACAAACATCAGTAATAGACCCAATTATTTAATTCATAAAAAATATCACACACGTTTAATAACGTATGTGGAACAATTAAAATATTCCGTTTCTAGGAATCGCCTACAAATCTGTCAAAACACAGGTGTTGGGTGCTAATCCACATGCTCAATAAAGCAAAACAAACGAGATGCGCAGGCGGAGTGATTTTGCTTTTTGTCAATTTTCTGAGGGGCATAGGAATCATGCAGCGGTCCCCAATCCCGTGTAGAATAAATCTTGATTTTGAACATGAGTCTACGATTCTGCTTGCGATTCATCAACATATATATACAAAACTACTTTAATTATAATACTGGTATCTATTTACAGGTTATATAATATCGTAAACGAATGGCAGCGCCACCTATATGCAGTAAATGAGTGGTGGCGCCACAACAGGGTTTGATCTTTTTATAGGGGGAAATTAAATGAGACTTGAATTTAAAATGGTTCATTAAGATTTAAAGAATAAGTATTTAGTAAAAAGTAAGATTTTATTCATAGATAAATGTCTTGTGTATTAATGTAAAAGTATAAAAAATTATGTTTTCTTTAATTGTGTTTGATTTAGAAATATATTCATTGCTCTTCATTTATCTGTTTTGCTTGAACAGAATTTTGTTTCTCATTGTGATAGTTTTTTTGTTTAGTTTAAATTATTAAAGTAAAGCTTTATCTTGTTTACATAAGCATGGTACGTTATTAAAAACTCTTTATGGGTTTATATTTACAAATAATATAAAATATTATCCAAATTTTTAAGCGTTTACCCCACAGCATTTTTTTTGTTTCATATAAATGTAAATCTACTGCTTCAAATATCTTTTAGACAACATTATAGATTCTTTGTTAACGTTGTGGATCCTATTGTTGCGTTGATCGGGGCTCGAGGATTTTATGCAAATCAGTCACAAAGAACAAGACAGTAAGAGCGATGATAATTTTTTGTCGAAACTCAATCCTCGAAGTACAGGATTTAGCAGCAAAATTTGCATAATAAATATCAGAAGGATTTCATGCCATCAACAGCCCTCAGACACAATTATCAATGTCTAAAGTACAAGTATGCGAAAGATTATTCACATGCAATCACTCGTTCAGCAGCCGAAGTAAACATTAGTCGCTTCAAATGCCAAAGCAAAACTACTAATCGCTGGTCAAAACAAGACTGACTAATCGCTTGTCAAAACTACACTGACTAATCACTGGTCAAACCCACACTGACTCAGCTTGGCGAGTGTCTCCCTATTTATAATCCTCGTGGATCTTTCGAAAAAGATCAACTTGCATCATAGATAGGGAAATTAGTGATTTCTGTGATAATTTGCAGAAGAATTCAGAAGGTCATGAACTCCCCAAAAATGATCACCAACATGGTGGCCAACTTGGTCGCCAAAAATGATGCCGACTTGGCTATATCGGCAACATTTCTTCAAGTTCTCATTAAATCGCCATTATAACGTAAGAGACGACGTTGCTTGCGAATATTACAATTGTAACTTAAAATAAATATAACATAGAGTAATATAAATGCATTACACATCCAAATACAAATTAATTACACTAGTTTATACAAAATTCGCAAAACAGTTTTTAAGCTCTCACCAACAATGGGAATTAAGATTAAATTTAACATGAAGTAAAGCATGGTAAATTCAAAATAATTCAAAATCTGGATTTGTTTTATATGTAATTTATTAAATACCTTCTATCTTCTTTTTACCATTTTGTCTCAGTCTGTATAAATGGTTACAAAGTTGCATTATTTCATTTATACTAAGAATGATAAATACATGTAACACATCCGATGTATTCTAAAAGATCACATGCTTTTGTTAAACGATTTTCAAAAAATGATATAAGAAACTTTGTTAAATAATTTCAGAATATTTATGAGTAAATCTTTCAAATATATTTCTCAGTTAAAAATAACTTAGATTACTGAGAAAATATATTCAACCATTGACAAAGGAAATATAATCCACAAGAAATTTGATCCAACAATGAAATTTTTTCAGGTATTATTAAGTTCAAAATACGAATCAATTGCATGTTTCGTTAATAAACATGGATTTTTTAAAAAAAATAAATCAAAACACGAAAAAAATAACTGAAAAACCAAATACATTAAAAAACAAAAAAGTCAATATTAGTTGTTGATTTTACTAATTGGGCCATTCCATGTAATTGCAAATTTTTTTTAACATCTCATGAATATTTGGCAGCTGTAGTTGGAAAATCCGACTTATATTTTTTTTTTCCAGTGAAAATCAGCGAAATATATACAACACACTCGATAGCATTTCTCATTTATATTTTAATCGAGTCCCACCATTCTGAGTTTGAAACATACTACAGAAAAGGAAAAGAGAAATGTATTTTTATTGCTCAATTTCCGCAATGCATGGTATAAAATATTTTTCTACGTGTTCTTTTATTCGTTCGAGAAGAAAAAATATTTCTATAATGGTTTTATTATGATGTGAAGTTTGTTCTTTGTGAGGAATAGCAAACGGAATTTCAAATTGATGCCATTAGCTCATATTCATGCGATTAATAGTTCAATGTATCGTTAAAACTTAAATTTTCTACACTCCGGTAATAGCAAGATATTACAAGGATGAAATCGATTACAGTGATTAGCACAAGTTTTTTCCCCCTCTCTCTTTGTCCAAAAATCGAATCTGTTTGATCAGAAAAATATGTTTCATTTTTTTTTTTAAGAATTTTTTTTTAATTTATCAGGAATTAATTGTTTTAAAAATATAGGTTATTCTATCTTCTTTGTCAAAACGGTTATTCTATTAAAAACTATATATTAGTATCCTATTATTCTTAATAATTTTAGAAAAAATAGAGATGTTTTTCTTGTGTATTCTTTTAAAATAATAATTTATTTCTTTTAAAATATGGATAAAATTGTGAAGGATCTATACGTGACCTCCTATTAATTATCCTCTTGGGTATTCTTTTAGGCCAACAAAATGTTCCAATCTTCTCCTAAGAAGGAACTGTGAAATGCAAATTAAGTTTATTATATATATATTCCTAGTTCGCGAGTTAAAGGGTTAGTAAATTAGAAGTGAAGAGAATAGATAACCGAAAGTTAGAATTTTATTTAACTAGAGGTGACAAGATAGATACAAGGTGAAGATTATCGTAAGTAGGTGAAAAGGCCCTGTGAAAGATTAAAGAAATGCGTTGTCATTGATAAACTATATTGATTAGAAGACTGCCTAAGTTCAGGTACTGTCACCTTCCTATTACTTTGAGATTTAAAGTGTTACAGTCATTAAGCGGACATTAAGTGCATATTTTCTGTGTAAAGTAATATTAAGGAAGAACCACATTATTATAAAGTGGTTATTATATGCATTTTCTCCAAACGCGCGCACGCGCGCGACTTTCGCCCCTTCCCTCTGTTGTCTGGCTGGACCTTCCTATTAATAGTGGTGCTTTGATTTGTGTTTGAGTCGATTAAAGTGATAAATAAAATAATTGGAATTTATCATGTCGAATGATCCTTTACTTCCTTCCACACCTCTAGCTAGGTCACAGGGTAGAAGGAAACTAGAATCGTTTCAGAATATCGAAATTAGTGAACCTGATATGTAGAGCAAAAATAAAACATGGACCATGTACTTATCTTAATTGTATGTATAATATCCCTAACAAGCTATTAGAAAAAACTTATTTCAATTCTTATTAGATGACAGAATTACATTCATATTTACATGCTTATCATTTCAATTCCAAAAATAGAGGAAGAAATATTGATACAAATTGAAGGAACTAAAATAATAATTCCAAAATAAATATCAACTACCAAAATGTATGTAACTTTAATCCGGCACTTCACGCGCTTGGTATGTCATACCCACCACCTAACATTTTTCAAGACTCCATCTAAAACTTTTTGAAAATGAATAGTTTCTAGTGTAGCTGACTTTAAGGTCATATCGTTTGAGGGTCCTTCGCTTATAGGCGAATTCTAAATGTTTATATTTGGATACCGCCTTTTCGGGTATGTCATACGTTGCGCATGAATCGCTGCTACTGTTCTAAATGCATGAGCACCCTTTAAAACCTTTCTTATTCAATAAAGCATTATTGTAGTTATGAATGAAGAAATGATATTTAAGTAATTTAATAGATACAGTATTTAATATATATAGTGCAACAGTATTTTCGGATGAAGATTCTTTGCGGGGATGAATCGAATGAGGCAGAGTATAATAGCATGATTCCTCTACTGAAAGCTATCCAGATAACTTAATTGAGGGAGCAATTATCGTCCTTGATAAAAGGACCACATCATATTCAATGGCTAGAAAATGTAGTCGTTAGCCTATGATAATATTTTTTGTGTTGTTGAACGTTGCGACAGTAAATGCGCAAATTATTTTGTTAAGTAGTCAGAAACCACCTACTAAACATTCAACCAGTCACTAATTTCTGAAGTATTTTGGAAGTATGTAAAGAATGTAGAAACCACACAAACAGAAAGAAATGATTCAAAGAAATTTTAAGATAATTAAGATCCAGGGAAAACATCGCACTCACTCGCGACGAAGACTAATGGAGTGTATAAACATTTTACTGAATGCCCTAATAAAAAGAACAGAAAAGCTAAATTTACTTGTGAAAAGTATAAAGAAGATATCAATCATTGGCATGGCCAAGTAATTTTAGCGCGTTTTTCACATGTTGTATTTTACAATAATGCAACTAATGAACTTATTACTAACAGAAAGTAGTACTGTATTAAAAAAAATTTAATTTGAATATGATTCGGCTCATCTAGGGCACAAATGCGACCAAATGCCGAAAACCCGAGGTCAATTGGTTGCTTATTGGCTGAGGAAAAGGTACGACAAAATATGGAACGAAGACGAAGACGAAATTTGCGTCCTAATAGCGCTTTTGTTCCATTACGTGAAAAACGCGCTAAAAACATATTGTACTACCTATTTTCTTCTGTTTTCACCTTCGTATGCACATTATACGGTAAAAATGTAAATACTCTTGGGTAAAAGATACCCCTGCACGTGAAGTTAAGGTTGTTTTTTTTTCGCGCGTGAAGTGTCGGGTTTTATATTAAAATCACTCATCCGATTTTTACCATAAAATGGACAGCAGAACAATTATCCACGAATCTGAGAAAAAGCTCCCATCATATAACAAAATATTTGATGAGGAATTCATAAAATTAAAATCAAATTTCTTAGCTACTGCAAAAGCAAAAATCAACGAAACTATCCTTTCTGCACTAATTGATAACGTATTGTAATTTTGATTCGTGAAAATGCTTGTATGAAAATTCTTACCTCTGATTTCAAAGATGAATCTATTAAAATATCAAGAATTGGAAAAAACAGCATAAAACTAAAAGATGGTTCCACAAAATGATTACTATTACTATAAAACTGCATTTAGCTTGAAATTTTTTATCGTGATAAAATACGTTTGTCATGTGACCCCATTTAATTCTTTATAATAGATTTAATTAATGACAAAAACATGAAAACAATTTCCTCCTGTTAAAAATGTTAGCTAAACACAACAGTGCAAAAATAAATAGATAAAGCTGAAAACCTACAAAAAGTTTGTTGAGAGAATACGAAGATTGTTCAGATGTCAAAAAGGACTGAGCCAGATAAGAAAAATCGTTACATCCCAGGTAATTTTTAGTATTGCTTGGGAATGTACAGGTAATGGAAATTGCCTTTCATCGTGCAATAAAAAAACACATTCTAAAAAGAAAAATAGTTTTCAAAATTTTGACTATTTACGATAAAATTTAGTAACTTTAAAGAATATAAAAATTACACCTTACCAAAAGTATGTCTTCATCAAAACATATTGCTTTTGTAGTCAAATAAAAACTCTAATACAGTTATTTCAATTTTAAAACTGACAACGTACCTAGAGACAAAATTCTAATACAAAAATATTTATTGTTTTACGTTTGACAAGAAACAAGTTTTATTTTAACTATAAATTTTAATCAATCCTTTTTAATTTAAAAAAAATTGTAGAGTTTTTAATTGAAAATATTACAATGAGTAATGCGGGTGATCCATATTAACATCACTTAGAAAAAAAGCTTTTATATAACTTGATCGGGTAGGGGGGAATGCAAAACCTACTTATGTGCTCTTCTCTTCACTTAACAAAGACGCAGATATATATAGTCCTTGGTCTATAGATCTAAGGAATTTTAATGAAAGTTAATTCAACGAATCAATAAAAATTTGTTCAAAAATAGAAATAAATAAGCATTTACAATTTTTTTAAAGTAAACTTTCACATTTTAGATGATTTTCATCTTTTCAGGATATTTTTTCAATCTAACTTTTTCAAGATTTTAATCAGGATAATTTTCAACGTATATTTCTTTTTATTCTTTTTAATTTAAAGAATTGCTTTATTTACTCAAACAAAGAATATACTATCACAAAAAAAAGTTCATAAAGTGACTCGGATAGAGTATTAATTTTTTTGTATTTATTATTAATACCAGCATACGAAGAAAAGTTTTTAAACTATAATTCATTTCACTATAAATTCGTTTCAAAGGAAATTTTATTTTGCACAAAAATAGATTGAAATTCAATCATCAAGACTTTTTTTCTTGTACTCTTTACGAGTGTAAAAATAGAGTAGATTATTGGAAAAATAAGTTCTAAGTTAACGAACAGAAAGAAAGTGTAATGCATTTAAACATCATTGGTACCATCCCAAATTGATATATAACCATTTTTCCTTTTGTTTTCAGGACTTTTTACAATTGTATTGGTTTTATTTCTTTATTTCTTCATTGTTCTTAAAATAAAATGATGTAATTAATTCGTCAATGAAAGAAAGAGGGAAAACAGGAGAAATCGTTAATTGTATTAAGGTATTGTTTTTATTCGTCTTACACAAGATTTTATCTGCTCAACTTTAACATTCTTCTTTCTTAATATGATTTTCTTTATTTATCAGTATTGTTTTCAATGTTTTGTTCTGTTACAAAAAGCTCTCTATTTATTAGTTTAACAAATGATAAAACTTTTTAAATAAATTTCTTATTTTTCAAAACAATTCAGATGTACTAAGCGAATACTTTTTCTTACAAATTTTTTACTTCTTTATAAATTGAAGGAAACTAAGTAACCCTTTAACTGGCTTCTAATTCCCCATTTTTATAGAAAGGATGATTAAGCAAATTTTAATATCCACTGTAATTAAAAAAAATCATTATTCCCGTTCAAGGCTTTATTATTTACAGATTATAAACTTTTTCTGCATGTTCTACATGCAAGTTTCTTGTATTACCGGTTAGAACAGAACCAATAAAGCGATTAGAACAGTATGCTGCAATGACATACTCGTCTTTTTATATTAACTCTATAAAAAAATCATAGTTAGATGAAAACGAAAATGTCAGTACATGGGCTCAGTTAAGTTGGTTAAAATTATCCATTACAGAGGCATAATTTCAGGGAACCCCAAAAAGCTAATACCACATATTTGACACCAAAGTTTGTACTACCTTCATTCGTGTCAGTTTACAAATACTAAAAAGAAGATTTGGAAAAGGTTACAACATTTTTTTATTTTTTTTTTTTTTTTTTACGTAGGTGCAAGGCTAACGAAACTTTTCAAATTCCATTAGAAACTCGGATATATTCCTTTATTAGTTGCTACTTTCATTATTTGTATCATCTTATTTATAATCATTTTCAAAGTCGTACAAAATATTCCATTGTTTCTTTTTTACCACTGAAACTTTTTTTGATATAAACCATTGTTAATTTATATCACAGCTATTGCATTTAAGACCATTGTTTACATTATATAAAACAATAAGAATTCAATAAATTTTAGAAAGAATATTTTGATTAAATTTTCACTTAAATTAGAGCGTAGAAAATGATTTAATATTTTTTTAATATTTATAAATATTTTAAAACAGAAATCATATGTTTCAAAAAATAAGGCTGATTTAAATATGTGTACATTGTACAATAATTTTTTAATTCCTTTGCTAATACTTTCGTTCATTTAGTAGCATTGTTTTCATACAAAAATTTCATGTCACAAATTATTTATAGAAACGCAAGTAATTACAAACCATGTTATCAACCGACGGGAGGACATCAATATATGTATGGCCAAAATTTTATTCTCTTCATCAATTACCTTTTGTCCAATGTAAATTTCACGGCTCGCGACGCCCTATCTGAGATTAACTTTATTAAGAAAATAAATATTGCTCGATTTCATACACATTATATGCTTCGAGAGTGGCGAATGGCAGTTAGTCGTGCTTACGAAGAAGTCGAAGCTGTAAACACTTGTTAAAATATATTTAGTAGATGAGAGTCAAAACAATCGTTTTAATGATTTGGACACTCTCAAACCATTGAGTGTTGGTGAAAATTTCCCAGATAGTTAGTTAGTACCTGACAATCTGTTCGAAAATATTGAAATAATTACAAATTCAGCTTTATATGCAGTGTCTTCCAACACAAATTTGCATCGGTTCTTAAGGGAGGAATTTTTTTTCTTATTTTTAAAATTAGATTTATTTCCCCCAAAAACTTATTCCAATATTTTATTAACAAAATTTATAGATTCAGTTTGAAAATAATCAAGTTTGTATCAATTGCTTACCTGTATTCGAAAAATTATTGCGTTCTAAAGAGTTTGGGATATGATTAAAAGTTTTTAATCGGCAGGGATAAGTTGAGACAAAGGTTTATCAATGTAATAGTTTTAAGGAAATAAAGTTGAGAAATTTTATAAAAAAATCTTTATTCTAAGGCTTTACGATGGTGAGTGTTGTAAAAGTGTAGGGTGTTCTATGCAAATGAGAAAAATAGCATTGTTGTGAATGGAAAGGTTGAAAGTCGTTTTACATTTATAGAAAAGATAAAAAAATTTATGGAATTAAATTATTTTTTTGCAAAAAATTTCACTTTTTTTGAAGGGATTAGTGTTACTAGCATTATCTATTTTGTATATCCTTAACCCGTTCAGGACCAGGATCACATGTATCTGAACAATCCGGGTTATACGGTATCATATGTAAAATAGCGTGTTCCCCGTTCTGAGGTCGATGATCACTCCGGAGTTATTTTAATTTTGAACTGATGGAATTTGGAATGTTTTAAACTATAAATTTTGGCATATTTTATCTAAAATAATGATTTATATGGATATTTGTCGTTCTTTCTTATGCCACCTGATCGACAGAATCTTCAGATCGAGGTCCACGAAATTCATCATGGAAAGTGGCTATAATTTTACGCCTATCGTTAGCCTTAGCTTTGAGAACCATGCACAGGTGATATTACGATTTGGCTAGGTTCCACCCCAATTTTGAGAGAGAATGTTCTGAGGGTAGTCAGGGGCCACCCGCCTCTCTTCCCCTTCCACCAACCTCACGAGAGGATTTGTGGCTCGACGGCTATTTAGAGCACCTCCATGCCGTAAATTCACTATACATTTGCAAATATCCATGCATTTCCGGGATTCGAAGCCAGGCCCTACGGCACAGCAGTAAGCGTCACTAACCACTATACCGGATGGGCGGCATATGTGGATACTTAAACTGGGTTAGGCTTAACAGAAAACATCGCCTGGCTAGGCTTCAGGATCCTGAAGGGGTTAATATACGTTGCACATCATCAATAACACCCCTATAGATAGTGAACCTTTAATATCTTCTAGCATAGAAATATTAAATCTGCACAAGATATTTTAGTCATTTTCAGACATATTCCTTGATTTACATAGAGAATTTTATATAATAAATATTACTTTCATTAAGGAGATAAACATTTCTTAAATAGAATTTAAAGCTTTATATACACAGTTTCTTTGTAAAATTCAACTTTCAATGATAATTTTCAAATTGAGTCTTGCTCATTAATGTCTTCATAATAGAAAATAGGAATTTTCTTAACATATCTTTTTAAAGGAAAATTCTATATTATTAACAAATTTGGCCGCTAATGCTGCGGTATATTTAATATGTTTATTAAAGTTGCTTTAGATTTAGATAAATAAGGATATGGTTAAGTTTATTGATAAGCTGAAGGGTTTAATTATTGATTTAACAGATTTCTGCTGTTTATTAGCGATATTTATATATTTGCAGGATATTATTCCGAATCAAATCTGAGCAAATATTCCGAATTAAATCTGAGCAAATAAACTTGACATGTTGCTAAATAGAGAATTCAAAGCAACTTTAGTTTTTATACCTTTGGAGATGTCTTCTATAAATATATGTCAACTTTTTACAATCTTCTTTACCTACTCACAGAGCTATAAATAATTTGCTTAGTTCAGTGTTTATCAAACTGTAAGGCGCGCCCCCTTGAGAAACGTGATAACACTACAAGGGAGGCGCGAGTACATCGAAAATAAAAGGATATTTATTTTTAAAAAAGTATTACTTTACTGAAAGGAAGCAAAACAAAATACATTCTGACATAATAAAAAATAAATACTCATTTACACTTATATAATACGCTTATAAATGTATCAGTACTGCGCAATGTATTGTATTTTATAAATAATTTAACGGTTCTCTAAGTTAAGAACCAGTTTATAATAGTTACCTGTGGGAGGGGGGTCATAAAATTATGTACAAAATTTCATACTTTTCTTAATAAAATTATACGGTTTATAATTAAAGTTGTGTAGTAGCTTTACGTCAGAATATATTATTTTTGAATTCAAATGCATTCTTATTGTATGGAGGGGAGAGGCGCGATGAAAATTATGATTCAAAATTGGGTCGCAAGTATGGAAAGTTTGAGAAGCACTGGCTTAGTTAGCTTACGTATCAGTTTTTAAAATGCTCCATCTGTAAGTAATACAGTAATAAATAAATACCATTCTTGAAAAAGAATTGAAAAAGCCGGCAACCGCAAATGTTGTCATGGCCGTATAATTCACATTACCTCATTGCAATACCAAAAGTATATATATAGAGAGAGATCCTGTATTATAACATTGTACGCCTACTTTGTCGACCAATTTACTTTTCGTTCATATTGACATCACTAAATTGAGAATCAGATTACCTTCTTAATTTGAACAGTTGAACTGTTTATCGTAAAACTCTATTAAAGAGTAAAATTCATCACTCTTTCAAATTACCAAATACAGCATATTTTATTACTCCAAGGAAAAATTCTGATAGATTTTTTAAGACAATCAAGATATTTTATGCATTTAAAAAATAACTCCAATATAGTAAAATCCAATCCATGATGGAAGTTTGAGAATGTCCAAAGAAATACCCAAAGAATCAAAACAGTACACATTCGGATGATGAACAGCCTGCGGAATACGAAAGAACAGTATTTTTTATATTATTTACCAGCAAAACCTAAAAAAGAAATATTTTTCTTTCTTTCTCCCTATCTCATCTAAACAACAACAAAAAAGAAACCACTTAAATGCGGTACGTGCGTTGGGTGGATAACAGGCAATTTAAGACCATAACGGGTAAAAATACAACGTACATGAGCAAACAAATCTAAAAACCAACAAAATATTAGAATCATAAATTAATACCCAAGGCAAAATATTACGAGGAAAATTAGTTTTATGTAAGGGATCTTACGGAGAAAATATGTAAGCAATAAGTATTAAAAGAACATTTTATTCAATGTGGCATTAGAAAGAAAGGAGTGATTATCAATAAAACAACAAAGCTTTCCAAAATCCAAAAGAAGTGAAGAATGCAAATATTTGTTGTTCAGCATGAAAAATGTATTTCTGATTTATGTTTGCACTACAAAAGTCGAAGATAATAATTTAAATATTCATCTCTTGTGTAACTCCTGTTTTATTTCTGTTAAACTATTATTAGACAATAATGCAGAATATTGCCAGATATTTTAATTTTATTCTCATTCCAGAGATGAAGAATTTATATATTTATAGAAATAAACATAGCTCAAATGGATGTGTTTGTTTCATAAGTGTTCATTAAAATATGGGCTTACATTTTTTAATACACATATGCAATCAAAACTTTATACATAAATCATTAAATATTTTTCAATTTAATTTTTTATATCAAAGAATTTATGAAAACTTAAAGATTTTATTGTAAAGTGAATAAACAGAAATGAAATATTCAGACTTGTATATAGTAAAACGGCTCAACGAAAAATCCTGTTAATCATCCATCTTTAACTAAAGAGTATTATTTTTCAGAAGTTGATTTGAAAATTTCTTCAGAGTAAGAAATTTAGGAGTTGTTATAATTTTAATAAATAGAAATTTGGAATATAGTTGAGGCAACTGGGAGGTGAGAATGCTTCAAATTTTGCATTTTTTATATTACTTTTAAGGAATAGAGAGCCTATTGCTACATCCATAGAAGCATTATTTATGAGAATTAGATAAATAGAACGTTAGAAAATTGAATTTTAAAATTGTAAACAAATGTGATGTAGCTGTGATTCAGGCACACTTTCTTCAAAATCCATATTAATTTAGTATGTATTGTAAAAAAACTAATTTTTCTACACAAAGAATGTAATTTTTCTATATTATGTGTTCAGATTTATTAAAAATTCTACATTTTTGTGCAAATATTAGGGAGACTTTATATGATTAGTTACAAAATTTTAAATTAAATTTTTTTTGGAATGTTGATTATGTTTAGTTTTACATTTATAATTACTCAGTATAGTTCTTAAATTATAAACCAAGTGGATATAGTACAAAGGGGGTCTTGAGGATTTTTCTAAATTAAATACACAGCTTGTAAAATAGACATTTCATTTTACCTAACTGCTTATAGTTAACATTTGAATGCTCATGAATAACTAACTTATAATTTTTAAAAACAGAGTACCGTTTAAATTAGACATCAAATTAATTTCTTAATTTCATCAAAAACATTTTATTTGTGTATTTTTATAACAATAAAAATATGTATAAGGAATTCTGCATTATCCTGTAATGATGATGCTCAAAGTGAAGTAAAAATACTAAAACTTATAGTCATAAAACTTTGATATTTTAAATGGAAGAAAGTGTAAATCGCTGATAACACGTGTTGATGAAGTAGGAAAAGAGTAATTAAAAAGTCTTCTAAATAGTCTGGAATTTTAAACCTACAATTGAAGAACTGAGAAATGATGCAAAATAATCCAATTAATAATGGTGTGGCTTTATATTGTATTAAAAATATTATTTTACAAATCATAGATGAAAATATCTTTATTTGCAATTTTCACAAAATGCATTATTTTGTTGATCACAGTACACTTTTCTCAAAATCTAATTTACCTATACTGCTCATATTTTGTCTACTATAACATGCACGAATTTTCAACAAAGTGAATGAATTTGTTTTCAAATAAACATTTACAAATTTTAGATATAGTGCAATTTCTGCATAAAATTCAAAGGAAATTTGAATTAATAAATTTAAATTTTTTTAAATGTATAAGTATATTTTAAAATTTTATTTCATTCATTTTATAGATTTTTATGTTTTCAAAAATTCAGCAAAATTTTATAGCTATAAATGCAGTGGATTTTATGCAAAGTGTACCTAAAGGTAAGAACGTGCCTTGAAAATAAAAAAAAATAGTTATTGACTAATTATTGCTCAAACAGATTTATTTGTAATTTAAAACGGAATTTTTTCACATTAACAGGTTTATAAACATACTGATAATTCAACGTAAAAATTTTACTTCCGTTGCTTTTAATTTAAGTAAGTGAGAACCATTTAAATTTGGGGCAAAAAGAGTTCATTTTTCCTTATCGTAGACGTCCCAGTTACCTTAGGGTAAAGCTTGGAATATAGTACAGTTTTAGAGTGTTTTTATAAAAAAAAATAGCATACTGAAACATTATACATGCTTTTTAGGAATCAATAGCAAGAAATACCAATATTTCAATGACAATATGTTAAAAAAATTATCTAAATTTTACAAAAATCACAATTTTAAATGAAATTTGAGCAATATTTTTGAAAACTTCAAAGCAATTAGAGATAAAAAGTAATACAGTTGTATCAATTAAAGTATTACTAAAGAAAATTAGATGCATTTATCTAGAAAACAAAATATATTTTTTATTGTTTTATTAAAATTTAAAAACTTTAGAGCTGATCAAGTATATAGTATAAGAACTGTGACATTCTTTTTGAGGCCTTTATTTAAATAACAGACAATAACTCAAAAAATATTCATACAACACGAAAACTTTTTCTAGAAAATAATATAAATATCAGGTACAAAATGTTTATTAGAAATACATTTATAACATTTTGAATTATTAGACCCACCATGATAGATTTTGAACAATTTAAATGCTTCTGGTAGATTAAAGACCCACTCCCGGTTATTCTAATTTTGTAAAATTAATTTTAACTTTGCTTCTAAGTTGCGTAGAAAAAAAACAAAGTATGTTTTGTAAGGTCAACAGATAGCTCTATTTAATAAAAAAAGGCTATGTGTTTTGTTTTTTTTTTCAAATTTGGTCCTTTAAACGTGTTTGGATACCTTAAACCAACGCAGTGCTGCTCAAACTTTCAATATTTGCGACACAATTTTCAATCAAAATTTTCATCGCCCCCCCCCGTCATACAATAACTATGTATTGAATGCAGTAATTATGTACTTTGACGTTAAAACTATAATATTACCTGAATTATAAGCCGTACAAATTATCAAAATTCTACATGTTTTCTGATGAGTAGTCGATATTTTAAGTAAGTTATTTTTAAGTAATAGGATAAGTATTATGTTACTTTCCCATTCTATCGTTTAAATTGAAACAAATTACAAAATCAATTGTTATTAAATTAAGTATTTATTTTCTCAATAATCCATTTCTATAAATATAAATGTCAGTAGAAAAATAATCTAGCCTCTGTTGCTCTCTATCTTATATCCACCACAACTTTGATATTCGCGGACTTCTATGCAACCGTTGTGGTAACCTATTAGATGTCTGTGCAACTGTCGTCCTTTGGAAAAAAAATTTCCTGCAAAAGAAACCCATGGGAGTCACTAGTAATTATTAAAATGATTCTTAATGTAGTATTGATACATTAATTATCATATACATTGTGAGGTACTGATATATTTATCGATATTTATATAAATGGATGTTTGTATATGTATGAAATCGCATCACTCAAATAACGCTCAACCGATCACTATAAAAATTGGCATGCATATGTATTTTTTGTGCAAAAACCTTTTGTGCTATCCTCTTTTTTTGCAGCTCCCCGCCAGGTGGCTCTACAGTAAAGCAAATTCTGCACTGTTCAATCAATCGCCAAGTTGCCAAAGTGGTCACCAAAAATGATGCCAACTTGGCTCTATCACCAACATTTCAGTATGTATCCATTGCATCGCCATTATAATGTAAGGAACGGCTTGCATGCAAATATTATAATTTTAACATTAAACAAATACAACAGAAAGTAATATTAACGTAGTACACATCGATATATTAATTATTAACACTATTTTAAGCGTTCATTATACAAAATGTGTAGCAATGTATTACTTTTGCTGATCAGAGATCAGCTTAGGGAGACGTGTTTTCAAAAATCGGCCCACGAAAGAGTTATGAGGTGTTACAAATAAAAAGAAAACCTTTTTATCAGCTATTAGACCTTCAGACTGAAAATTTAAGAAATATTGTTGTTGTTGTTTTCAGCTGAGATAGCAAAAAGCTTTTTTTGTTTAATTTGCATTCACGTAATATTAAAAAAGTTAATTATTCTTCACAATTTGTAATGTTTAATTTTTCAATTCACCCGTGCGAAGAAAGAGTATACCAGCTAGTAAGTATATAAATCGGGTGAACGTGTATTTTTTTTTATTATATCGGAATTTTTTGCTTTGCTTCCTTGCAGAAAATTAATAATTTTTGTTAATCATTTATTTCCGACTTTTTGATATGTTTGCGCCCCCAACTTAGGGCTATTACGCCTCCCTACGGCTACGCCCCACATTTCGAGAAACGCTGCCTTTAACATTTACTGTATTTGTTCCTGTGCTTCAGAGCTCTTATTTCTTACTGTTATGTTATATTGTTCTAACTGAAAGATGTTCACTACATTGTAGCAAAAGGCCAATAGGACAGACATTGCTCCTCACTATTACCCTTTTTAGTGTAAATGTATATGTGCCATAACGTTTAGGAAGAGACGAGAAGTTTGAGGAGACAGTGATTATTCTATTCCGTTTCAAAATTCGAATTCTACACCACAATACTATACTTGAATGATGCAATCAAGGTTACATAAGGCAATTGGATAGTTTCAATAATATGTAAATAGCGTGAGAAAGAAATTAAAGCAAGTATAAAAATGCTTTTACTTTTAGAGTAATATTCTGTGTCAGTAAAGACTTTAGGGATGCTCACATGTAATAATGTATACAAGAATTTTTGTTTATTTAGAAATATTTTAGATGACCATAATAATTTGGAATAAAACAAAATCTTTGTTTAAAAGTGAGCAAGAATAAAAGTTTATTAACTCTAATATCAATTTTTTTTCTAAATAACGTTATATGTATTTGCAGATTAATACTAAAAAAAAAATTCTCTCATCCCCTCTTTTTCTCTCTCACTTGAAAATTAACTATTCAACAAATAACCAATTCCTTATTTTACTACTTGAAAAAATAGTGACAAATTATAGGATTTTTCTAAGCAATAACCATTTTATAAAAAGAAATACCGAGAACTATTCAAAATCAGAAAATGTAAAGAATAGCCAGCAGGAATATATTTATTTCCCAAATCGACTACTGAAGAAAATTTGTAAGTTTCTTCACAAACTGTTCATAAATTTTTGGCAGCTGCGGTTGGAATTCTACTCAATGTTTTCGAACTGAAAGACAGCAACGAAATGTATAAAAACACACTCGATAGCATTCTTCATTTATTTATATATACAAGCAACGTAGCTTGTGCGGGAAACATGCTACACAAAAGGAAAAAGAATGGGTTTTTTATTGCTCAATTTCCGCAAAGAATAGGATAGAATGTTATTTCTATTCATTCTTTTATTCGTTCGAGGAAAGAAAATATTTCTATAATGGTTTTATTATGGTGTGAAGTATGCACATTCACCGACTACAAAAGAAATTTTAAATTTTGTACACTAAGATGCATTTACACGATTCATAATTCAATGAATTGTCGTTATTTGGATTAGTTTTTTACTACTGTTTCTAATTATAATTAGATCTAGATAATATAAAATAGGCTTCTGAGGTATGTGTACTTTGTAGTACATTTTAATCAATATTTCATTTCTTAGAAAATAGAAAAAAATTAATCATCATTTGAAAATTTTTGAAAAAGTACAATTAGGAAAAAATTATGGGTTCTAACATTCTAGAAAAAAACTTCGTTTAAAACAAACTATTGTCCCAAAATCAAGGAAATACATAATTTTAATCTAAAGCAATAACATAATAGCAGTAAGAATATACACGGTGTTTCGAAAATTCCATAGATGAAATAGGGCGGGTTCTATTAGATATCTATATACACATAACAGACGAGTGTCGGAAGAGAACAATGCAAGTTGAAGATGAGTCTAAGAATTTCTGTAAAAATATTTATACTCTGTACATCAATTTAAATGCCGAGTAGTTACCTCAGTGTGATCGAACATGCAGTAATTCTGCAGAGGATGACCTTATGTAAGATTAAATCGTTGTGAAAATAGATGGAGATTGAATAGTAAATCATGTGGATGTGGAGCTCAGGATCATCCCGTGTTCATTTTGTAATTTTGACAGCATTTCTCTCTCAAATGAAAGGAAAGATATCCGGTGATTCAGTAGCGGTCATTCACGAGCAACCAAGGCAGCGAATGATGGTATATCTTCCTACTAAAGAGCTGATATATTGAAGACAACTGAAAAAATGGTATTCGACTACTTGACATCAGATATCAACTTTTGAAGTAGCCTGGAGGTTACGCAATGGGGATTGATTTGAATGACAACCAGTATGATGTATGCCATTAAGCAGATGGTGTTACTGTTTTCATTTTTTGTTGTGCCACAAACATGAGAACTAAACAGATCATCAATGCAATCAAGTACTATTTACGAATAAAGAAGATGTAATATTTCTGGACGCATACCCATCTGTTTTGTGCCTCTGATGCTAATTTAAGTAAACTTGAAAGAGACTGAAACTACGGGCAGCAAGAATAATTGCAAGGCATTGTAACAGCTGTCTGAATTATATAATATTTTATTAGAGTGATTTATCAACACTTCGCTTGAGAAGAAGTTATTACCTTTCAAAATAAAAAAACAAGCTTTAAGACTACAATGATCGTCATAGAGTCTCTTGCCATCTCCATTTTTGGTACAATAACTAGCCCCTAAATAGATATGTATTGCTTTTTCCTTGTCAAAAGCAATAGGCTTGCTTTCAAGGGGTACGGACCTTATTCTTTGAAGCCCGCGGTCAATTTAATGTATGAACCTGATCACGTGCACGCGGATACCTATTCATACTAATCTCTCTGAAAAAATTGAAAGTCCTATCCCCCCCCCCATTTACTAGAGAAATGATTGTGGGATCTTTGGCTTGAAAATATATAATAATATACAACGATGGCAGTATGGATGATGGCAGCATTTCTGGAAATGGTGTGCAGATTGAGATACCCCTGATAAGGTATATCTGTGTTTAGTTTTTAGGTATGTACTTCCTACAATCTGTAAGTACCTATGGTATATTGACACGTTTACATAACTTGGCAAAGGACATTTGAATTTTAAAAGAAAGCCATACCTCTGTACAATACCTTTTCTAATTGTATGAATCTGGGTGCCAAGACAAGCCTGCATATTTTAGATCTCATATTACGGCTTTCTTCGAGACTGTCTATACCTTTTGAATAGGCTCCCTAACATTTAGGACTGAATGATAATGTTCTCTAGGGAAAGATGGTTTTAAATGCAATTTGGAGAGTCTCACCAATCGACCCCATGGTACTTTGGAACAAAACCACACCAGTCTCATCAACTCAATATTCTTAGAAATTAGAAGCGGCACTAGATGGCAATCCTAGAAAACAGCAGAGCATTTTTAGTAGAGACACCAAAGCTCTTACCTTCCAACAGGACCGGAGTCTCTTAACTGCGTGTCATTAATGCAAAGCAGATCAAGACTTACCCGTCCATGTATTTAAATATTTTCATTCCACTGTTCATAAGATTTTTTAAAAAAACCCTACTTTAGTTTTCGGCTTTTTGCAGTCTTTAGATTCTTGGTGATGGTGTTATGTAGCTGTATGATTTGAGATTAGAAACGACACAATAATAATAAATTTATAGGATAGTCAAAAAAGTCTGAAGACAGCAATTTTACATTTTTTCATCCCATATTCATTTTGTTTTGTATTATTACATGCGAACATAGCTCTGTTTCATTAAACGTAGTGGTAAAAATACTCATTGAAATCAATAGTAAGTATTTGACGAGATAAAAGTACAATGAACAGCATATTAGACTAACAAAGTCATTTAAATATTACCAATTCGGATATTCTGGTTATTTTATTCAATTATTCATGTTATAAATCCCTCGAAATATATTCGCCATCTGATTTACTGTTCTATAACAATCTATCCATTTCTTATTTTACTCAGACATTTAACGAACTTTCTTTTTTTGAAACTCATTCTATGCTTTAGTTATTACTTAATCAAAACTTTTTGATGTTTTTAAAATTCCCTACAAAATCCCAGAGTAGAGAATTGTGTTGGTTTCTATGAAGCCAAAAACATTCATTACCTTAGAACCTCTAATTCTGATTAATAACTGGGTGATTTGTTTGGATTAGGCTGTTTATTTTTAATAAAACTTATGCTATACAGATTATTGTTATAAATGATTTTCATAACATGAAAAAAGATTTATTTATTTTATTCATAACACTACATGTTGACACCGCAGAAATCACTTAGTATGAACAAGACACTACTGGCATAGCTGTGTTTCACTTTTTGCTGTTATTCCGATTATTCCTTGCATATTCATAATTTGTATGGCAAAAATTTTGCTTTTCTTTACATTTCGAATTTGTCTTGATAAAATACACAAATTCATTACGTATTTTATCAAGGGCTTATTCGTCTCTAGTGTTACAAATGTCAAAAAAAATATTTGGTTATCACTCCATAAAATATTTCATTGATTCGGAAAGTAGAAGCAATGAAATAACAAAAGGGACTGCGATAAATTTTACAAAAGTAATAACGTCAAAAAATCCAGAGAGAATCCCAAATTAATTCTACATGTCTTTTTTTTTCGTCAATATCCTCAACCATTAACAAAAATAAATATATGTTAAAATGACTTCTATTCAACATATTTAATAATAAACAGTGCAATTGATATTCGCTCTGAGATATCGGCATTTACAGCGTTTTATTTGTTAAAGAGTTGTCAACATTTCTATTCAAAGGAATTTTTTGTTCTAGTAATATAATACGTTTCAATGATACAAACAAAGAATAACAATATCTACCATTTCCATTGAAATGCGACAGAACTGGGACTGTACTAGGGTGCGAGTATTTAAATTGAAATAATGTTTCTTTTTGCTGAGTTCATTTTTATAGGTATATATTTTATCAGACAATATTACTTGTTTTGTAAGTTCGATCTACACGGCATACTACGTTACAGACTTGTTTTATTTTATGTACTGAAGGGGAAAAGTAAAGACTATTTTCATAATAAGTGATAAATATTTTCATAATGCTTTGAACCTGAGTGGTTTCTTTAAGTTAGAGATCAATAAAACTGGAAATATTTATTTAAATTTAAGTTGCAAATATAACACATAACCTAAAAGAAATACCTCAAAATCTGAAAATAAGTAATACCATAAAATATATATATTAAAAATATAAGAACTAAAATTTAAAATATATCTCACAGAATTAATTGAAGATATTGGTCTAAATTTTTCATTTCTACTAAGTGGGTAAATGTAATAGTGCATAACAAGTAAGTAAACATCTGTGAGGGAAAACATAATCAATTTTTTTCATATATATAGGTTCATAAAACAAACACCACATGGATAATGATGTAAATATAGGAGGCCTTTATATCACAATTTCCTATTAAAATCATATTTAATAAATGCAAAATATAAAAGATGAAAAAAAAATATAAAATAAAACTATAGAAGTAGCTTCTGTAATAATATAATTGTGACAAACTTTCAATGAATCTAAATTAAAATCTAAAATGTTCACCAGAACTATACAAAATTGTACTTCTTTATTTCTCTTACGTATGAGATCTCATATTTCCATGAAATCAATATGAAAATCTTGTATATATATAAAAGTAAAATAATAATATATGTAACACATTTTAGAAAATATTTTAAAGAATTAAATCCGTTTATTCAATCTCACGCATTCCAAAATGAATTATTTTTAACCATTTAAAAACAGTCCTTCAAAAAATAATTTTAAAAAAATGTTTACAAATAATCTTGACTTATAGTGTAAATAAGATTAGATATATTTCTTTTTTTTTTAAATTTTTATTGTTATTTTTTATTAAAGGTTTCTCTATTTTTATATACAATCAAGACAAAAAAAAGTCTTTAAAACTTTGGCAAACTCTTATTAGAGCTGGATAAAACTGATATTACATTCAATAATTAGAATGCGTCTAAATTATGTTTTGATATTGCATTAATTGCTTAATTAACATTCTTAATTATTTTTTAATGCAACTTTAATGTACTAGATGACTTTTTGTTCATGTAACTGACTTTACCTAACGACTTTCTTAAACTTCAAAAATTTAGTGCACTTCTTCTAAATAATGTATAAATATAACTTAGGCATACGAGACATTTTACAGATGACTTCAATGATTTTGAATAAATGTCTCAAATGTACACTGATATCCGAAAGTACAGGTACAGCCTCTTTCGGGCTAATTTGAAAGGGAATGAACATAGAAACTTGAAATTTAGAAGTGTCCACTAAACAGTTTTGTATGGAATACAATGCAAAAATTTACTTAAATTAAAAGAAAACATGATTTAAAACAAAAAGAAGGCAATTCTTGGAGAAAGTAGTACATCACAGTTTAATGTAGAAAACTGTCTTGGAAACATTGCAATAATGGGTTCTAATGAGGTATGTGGCCCCCGCAACTATGATATCATTTGTCTTATACCGAAATGCGAAATAAAGACTTAACATGAAGATCTTTGCTTCAGCTCATGTAACGACTTTGAAGTAGGACTTAAAACAGCAATGTATCTGTCAAAATCGTCCCAAATATTTTCTATATGATTCAGCCCTGGAGATTCAGATGGCCTTTCTCTTTACTCCACTCATGATCCAGAAGATATCTTCAATAAGAACAGCTTGAGAAGGTGACACATTATCAATCCTCAGGAGGAATTTATTGACAAAAGTAGCGGTTTATAGGCGGACATATCGAGAAAGTATTTCACGTCAGTCACAGTTCCTTCAGATAACACAGGCATTTCAATGTATCCCCAGAGAGAAAGCCTTGCCTAAACACAATAGTTCTCCTATATCATATCTACAATTGGGCCTTTCACCAATGTTGAATTAGTTCCATTTGTTAAGTTGTTCTCTCAAAATGAGCAGATGCCCTGAATCGTTCTGCAGTGTGAACATTGACTCCAACATAAATGAATACTTCTATGTCAGCAATTCAGAGTTCAACTGGTTATCTTGCATAGGAATCTGCATTGTAAAGGCGTATTCGTACCGTACTACAGAAAGTTTTTGTTCCTGATGCAATAAAATCATCAGCAACGCGCACGCGCAATAATGTTTTCTTCCTCCTTCGAGCTTAAAGAGCTAGAAAAAGATCAGGTATTCTAACGTGTGGTTGAAATGCATCTTGTTTTCTAGACACATAATCTACTGCGTTCAATTTGCAGTAAAACCTGTTTTTGTGTGGTAGATAGGGACCGCATAAAAATAAAGCCACAAAAAAATATTCGAAAATTTCATAAATTCTTACATGTAATTAACAAATTTGTCAAAATATCACAGAAACTTTTTTATGGAGAGAGACCACATAAAATAACTCGCACTTAGAAAGTACGCCAATTATTTACGAAATTTATGAGAAAGTACTTCCCTAACAAAATGAATAATTAAATTACACACGAAAATATTTTTTGAACATTTAGTTTCTCATTGTATACATGGAGAAGTTTTCAAAATACACATACATAATTCAATGCTACTCATCGTAATCAAAACGCTCATCTCCCTGTAGTGAATAAGTTCAAAATCGTTTTCGTCACTTGAAGATACAATTCAAATTGGTTTAATTTTGGTACTATAAAGTAAGAGATAAGATTTTGTGACGAAGGTTAGTTGATCGGTTGCTTGTAAATGTCACGATAACCAGATATGCATGATGGAAGCTCTGTTACTTTATTAGCACTTCAGTAAAGTGCATGATCAGGGGTTTTTTCTCCTTGTTTCAGGGTTTTCCCCTGATCTTCACCCGAATAGGATGCACTGTAGGGATGTTCTGTGAAAGGTAGTGATAAATAGTAGAGTGCCCTTTAGAGTAGTGAATTTTGTAGATACTAGTTCAATTAAAATTTATGAGTTAGTGAGTTAAATGTTAATGCAGGTTGATCGTTTTTTAAATGTTAAGTATTTAACGTAATTTCTATCGGGTCGTTTAGACCTTCGGATAAATCACTTTTTCTTCTCGGAGGGGGTTGTGACGGATCTATCCGTGACTATATTAACACCATGGGGACTCTTGGAAAATAGTTTAACTCAACCAACTTTCGCCGACCAAGAAAGTGTGATTATGTAAATGAAGTATATTATATAAATTCTGTTTTCGCGAGTTTGTTGGTTGGCACGTTGAAGTTGGCAAGTAGGAGCTAGCAAAGAGTCTGCGAGTTAGTTTGTTAGTTGAAGATTGAAAGATAATGGAATTACCAAAGGTCTTGGAGTTGTCTAGGAAAACGGATTGCACCAGTGGATCCAACGACATTGATTAATCCCGATAAAGATCACCTGCAAGATTCCAGTGTAGAATCCGATGCATAAAGAGTACAGGTATCATGAGCTTGATTAATTAGAAGTTAGCTTATTAGTGTGCTACGTAGTAACATTTGAGCGTATTTAAGCTATCTTAGATTCAGTTGAAGGTTCATAGTAGTATCCACGTGTTATAGAATCTCACCTCCACCCTCTACTATTTAATCGCCTATCTTAATTAGATTGTTGTGTCTGTTTGATATTTCGGTATCAATAAACTAATTAGATTGAAATCATGTCTGTTGATCATTCAGTTTCGCCCACACACCTAGCCGGGTTTACAGGTAGACAAGGGGTTTCAGAGTAAAGCAGGAACCGACAGGTATTACATAGTGAACAAAAGTGTTTAATATTTTTAGTTATTGATTTTCTTGTTAAGTCTATGCATTTATTAAGGCTTTATTATTTCATTTATGAATGTGCACAACTGTTTAAAAAATAATTTTTGCTTAAATAAACGGCAAATAAAATAACTAAGATATTACAATAAAAACTTTGTTAAAACATTTGAAAAGATCATCAAATTGTTAAGACATTTGTTTTAAAATTATTTGCTCAAAGTAAAATAATCAAAGGCACCTAATAGATTTCCCTCAGTTTCTTTAAAATTAATGAAACACCCTTTCGAATGAAATTCAGAAAATATCTTCGCTTTATCTACGTATTTCTGCAGAATGTCCTATTGTAAAATAATATTTTTAGAGTGTTATGGGCTTCAACATTATTTCATAATCCATTCGCATCATAATGTGGTTATGTTTGAGATTTTGGCAGTAAAACAATTGTATCCAATCGCTTTGAGAATTACGAAAGTGTACTATTAAAGAGCATCTTTTTAGTGTATAATATTAATAATATTTCTATTCCATGTTAAGTTATTTCTATTAAAATATATTTTTACTCATTATCATAACAAAGCGTAAATGGAACATTGTCAGAGTACAAAGAAAAAATTTTAATACAGCCACGTATTTTGCCCCCTATTTTTTATTTATTTTCAACGAATATTATCTTTGTTCTAACAACGAATTCATAACTTTCGGTTTATACTATACCAAAATACAATTCATAAAGAAAATAGCTTCTGTACCATTTCTTCAATATTATATGTTTCATGTATAATTAATAACAGCTGTTTATACGTACAAGAGTTGAAAGTTATTTGTCCCAGATAGACACTCACTAGACACGATGTAGGAGAACCAAAACTATCTTTGATTTAATGACCGGGGAGCTTATAAACTATCGAATGTTAGCAGAAACTTTTTTGTGCATGACTGATTAATTCTTGTCAATAAGTTCATACCCGAACTAATTTAACTTCCAAGGCCTAAAGGGAAACATTTTAGTCAAGGATATGTTCTTAAAAAAGAAATATGGCTAACTTTCATTTTCTAACAGTAAGTGATTTCCAATTTGAATCATTCTAAACTTGATAATAGAACATTTTGGTTCGGAAATTAGCCAAATAAGTCTCACTTAAGAATAAGAATATTGTCCTCTTTTGAACGTTTGGGAGTTTTTTTAGTTGCAACCTGAATTTCAAAATGTCCTGATTATGAAGAAATCTTAAATTAAAATGTTTTCTTTGTAATTGTTTAAAAGCAAAAAAGCACTACATTGGATATTATAATTTACAAATTTGAAGCTTTTTTCCGTTAATTTGGAGAATGTATTTTCAATGTAAAATTAAGTCTTAATTTTAGGAGACAGCTGATTCTGAGAAGAAACTGCTCTTTAGGACATAACTTTTCACTATGCTGTCTTCCCCTTTATTTTTAAACAATGTTTGACAATACCATGTGTCATTGAACATTGATAATAAGACTTCTTACTGTTCATATCCTAAGCAATAAGGACACATTTGGGATTAATTAAATAAGGAATGAGGAGGAAATCTTATACCCTTTCGTCTGACCCTAAGATAGTTAGTTCAAGGGATTGACTTTTATGGCTTTTGACAGATACTATGATTTTAAAAAGGAGTTGAAAAAGAGGGAAACACGAACTTCTTAGTTGGTTTTTGAATAAAGCTTGTTCTTTAACCCCTTAAGTGACACCAGCTTATATGTACTCCTCTTTCAACCTGTGTGTTAAATGCCCAGGCCGTATATATACGTCTTTCCGAAATGCGATTATTTTCTTCATGCTGCTAACAGTAAAACTATTCCGAAGGATTGAATTGCAATAAAATGCCCTAGGCAATGTTTGCGAAGGATTTATATATTTCCCAGAAAAATTGGTTTAGTTATGCCTTTTCCTCCCCTCCCCTTCTACAACACCACATAGTACACATATGTTAAAAAAGATCGCATTGGGGAGCGAATCGTGTAACTTTTAATTGGCAGCAATGGGGTTAAGAGGCAATTCATTTCGCTTGAAATGTCAAAGACCCATCCTATAAAGGTTAAAATAATTTGACCCTTTTCCGCTTGACATACAAATCTTCTACGTCTTCCTTAATAAATGTTTATACACATATTTATATAATCGTTTAAGAATAATACAGGCCCTATGTGGGATTCGATATTTGTTGATGATTGTCTGATAGTCTCGACGCTTAGTGCGTTATTCTGGGATTTATTTCCTGGTCTATTTCCACAAGCTGGGAGCTATTTCCACATGCGAATTTATTTGATTTTATGCACTGCTCTACAAAGAAAACTATAATGACTGTGTTTTCTTCCATCAGTCTTCACAAATCAATACCATGCTATTGCTTGCTGAATTTCCATATTTCTCATCAAATTATTACATGTAGAAAATGGAAAAGACAACTGTTTATATTTCAGGGGTCTATTAAACAAGCTAATCTGAGAGTAAATTAAGGACAACATTGTCCTTAAAAGTGTTTTAACAACTTTATTGAATATTTTGGTCTATTTCCAAAAGCTAGGACCTATTTTCACAAGCGAATTTTTGGTCTACTTTCAAAAGCTGGGAGCTATTTCCACAAGCGAATTTATTTGATATTATGCACTGCTCTACAAAGAAATCTACAATGACAGTATTTTCTTCCATCAGTCTTCACAAATCAATACCATTCTATGGATTTCTGAATATCCATATTTCTCATAAATTTATTACCTGTAGAAAATGAAGAAGACAACTGTTTATATTTCAGAATTCCATTAAACCAGATAATCTGGGAGTAAATTAAGGACAAAATCGTCCTAAAAGTTTATTAACAACTTTATTGAATATTTTTAACGCAACTTATTCCCTGGAAATGACTTTACCATTTAATCCACAATATCTCCATGTATCTTCTGTACTTTTACCTTTCGTTTTAATTTTCCTTCAACATCTCACAGAATAATTCTCAATATATATATATATATATCTTTATCCTGGTTCTTTTCTTCAAGCCAGTATCTCCTTTTCCCCGTGGCAAATCAGGCACGCACGACGAGGAATTTTCACGCTGATTGTTCATTACGCGCAAAGATAATGAAACAAAAGAATACTATTTGAGCCAAGTATTTCCTTAATTGGGGTTTTCTATTTCAATTTGAAGATCGAATTTATTCTACTGGAGAAAACTAGCGATTATTTTGACCTTAATTCAATCCTTCTTAAGAACAGAAGAACCCTTAGTGAAGCATTTGGAAAACTGTTCGAGCATGCAGTCATCGATTTAATCACATAGCATAGGAATAGTAGTGTAAGGAATAGCAGTTTGATGTGCGTTTTAACTCTTTTTTTTTTCCTTTCCATTTTTTTCTAAAATGGGAAAAAAGGATTTTCAAAAACAACGGAAATGTTTTGGAGATTCTGAGTATGGTGTTTTTTTTCTAAAGCCAAAAACTAAATTCGCAGATAACTTCGTTTCCAGAATGTATCAAATAGTTGATTAAAATATATTATAGAAATAAATTATCTGTATTGTGTTTCACTGTACAATATTTTGTATTTATTTACCATTGCACAATACATTGCACTTTTATTACTTTTGAATAATTTACAATACAATACTTATATGCATTACAAAAGGACTTAAAAGTTTGTCTGCTCAATGAGAATGTTTGTAATAAGTTCAATACATTAAACTATTTATAAATAGACTGATAGGGATATTTTAATTAAAATATTTAATTGTCCTATTCAAGATCATTTCATTTGTATCTCAGCTTGATTGCTTTAAAATTGGCTTACATAAAAACATAAAGAAATTCCAACGTTAAAAGTTATGTTTTATATAGAACGTTTTTATATCTTAATAATTAATGAGAAATCCACATACATCTTAAATACTCATCACATGAACGTTCGCATTTAAAATAAGTCGTAACTATACCGTAGAATAATGTCTTTCTGCGCATAAAAAATAGAAATAAATTTGAAGTTGAATTCTATGTGATGATTAATTTTCATATTTTCTTTGATATCGCATATAACATCGTAAAATAGTTCAAACAGCTTCTGTTCTCAACAACTTGAAATTTCAGAAGACTTCAAATGCATATCATCATCTACAACAGAGAGACATATGGAAGTGCGAAACCAGAACAGCTAAATTTCGGTTGCAAGTGCTAATCTACACTCATGTCTATAAATTAAGGATAATGAAGTACAGGCAAAGAAAGAGACAGAAGCAAAACAAATTTGACTTATTTGTAAAGTCTATTTATTAAACAAAAGGTAAAGAGCAAAAAAGACGCTACATGTTTGACATAATTAATAAATATTGTGATTTTTAATCCCTGGAGCAAATTTTTTAAAAAAAACCTATTTACAAAAAGCAGTATAACATGGTTAGTTTGATGGTTAATACGGAGTATGTCTCCCAGATGATGCAATACAGGCCTTACAACGCCTACGCATGCTGAGTATCAAATTATCAATCAGATCTTGGGGAATATTACACCACTCATCAAGCAATGCCCTCCGAAGTTCCGGTAGACCGGTGGGAGGGGGTTGACGGGCGGCAATTCGTTGGCCAAGCATATCCCACACATGCTCTATTGGATTCAAGCCCTGTGAGTATGCTGGCCAATCCATACGAGTGATATCCTCAGATTGAAGGCATTCGTCTACAATGTTTGAACGGTGAGGACGGCGTTGTCATCCATAAACAGAAATTCAGCACCCATGGCGCCACGAAACAAACGTACATGTTGTTCCAGAATGACATCCCGATAGATGTGGCCTGTCATCGTTACACTCTGAACATGCAGGTCAGTTCTGGAACCAAGAATAATTCCTCCCCAAACGAGCCATCCTGCACCACCATAACGGTGTCGTTTAATGGTGTTCTCTTGGTGGTAACGGGTACCTGGCGCTCTCCATATGAAAGTCCGGCGAGAATCAGACTGCAAACTAAACCTGGACTCGTCGGAAAACATCACACAAGACCACTGTTGCGGTGTCCGCAATGCATGCTCTCTACTCCAGGTTAATCGCAGGCGACAGTGAGTTGTGGTAAGGGGAACACATCTGACAGACCTACGAGCATATAGACCAATGTGCCCTAAGCGTCTGTACACGGTATGCCTTGAAACTGTCGTACCGGTAGCTGAAGAGAGCTGACGAGATAGGTCTGATGCTGTGCTCCGTCTGTTTCTTTTGGCAGTAACTGCCAAATACTGGTCCTCATTTTGCGTTGTAACTCGGGGGCGACCTGTGCTGTAACATCTACTCACATTACCATCATCTTGGAATCGTTGCCAAAGCCTGGAGATGACACTCTGGGCGATTCCAAGTTCCTCGGATACTTCTAGCTGGGTACGTCCACATTCCAGTCGTCCGATAATTCTACCACGTAACAAATCATCCAAATGCTTCTTTTGTGCCATAAATATGCGGTCATTGCACTGAAAGGCTTTTAAAGCGCTTGTGAACAATTTTACTTCTTCGCCACCATTCCTTATATACCCCTCTCTTACTTTCTCGTCATTGTGACGTACTATCCGCGCCATCTGGTGGTTTCCTGTAATTTGCATATTCTTCTTGAAGATGTGTGTGATAATTCTACAGGTGAAATTTTTATTTTAGTGTTCAATTTCTGTGTGATTCTGAATTATCCTTAATTTATGGACATGAGTGTACAAAACGCTCTATCGTAAAACTAGGTTTTCCATTCCAAATTAATTTGGTTACAAAATGGAATCAAATAATCTCCTAAAAACTTTTGAGATGAATCTGCTTTTGACTTTTACAAAGAAAGATATTAATATACTAACTATTTTATAGCTATAAAAATATAAAATTTTCTATTACAAAATTAGCTATTTTTATGTACGTGAAAATATGTTTCTCTCTGTATTATATATATATATATATATATATATATATATATTTTACTTCTGTCGACTTAATATGATTATTAAGAAACCATTCAAAGAATTTATAATATAGAAATTTAGAAAACTGCTCAAAATTAAAACTTAATTTATCCTAGCAAATATTTTTTGATGAAATCTTTTTGAAATTTGATATTTGAACATTTCTCTAGATATTAATTTTTTTTTTTTTACTATTGATATTTACAAGTTTATCATTTTGTATGATAAAATGCCATAAAAACAAGTTCATTGTAATTTAAACATACAAAAATAGCGTATTTTTTAAGTTTTCTGCGTATCTCTCAATTCTAATACGAACTACACTAAAAATATTCAAATGCACGACTGCCTCTCATGGTTTTTACCGTAAATAAAAATTTTAATTTTATTTTATTCCTAATTTTATATTTCAAAGCTGACAGTTGATATTTATTTATCTGAACTCTTCCACAGCTTGAATGAAAGAATGATAAACCAATAATTTGATGGAATTTCTTTCATCTGAGGAAGAATTCTCTTGAAAATAAAATAACAGTTTAAGTAAATATGTTGATATAATATACTTCAAACGGCATCATAAAGCATTTTAAAAATATCAATAGAAAATATAAAGATATATTCATGGCATCTTTATCAAAAATGTTTGCATGAAAACTGTAGTTCCTGAAAGATGAATATCGGTAAATTCAATATAATAAACCTTCATCTAATTTATGCTGAAAATTATCCAACCATTGTTTTTCTATTATTTACTTACGTCTTCAGTGATGATAAGAAATCTCTAAAAGAAATATTTCTAGATTGGTACATGAAACAATTTTAAATAATGTTATCACATCCTTTTTAAGATTTCAAGTTATTACAACAACAAAACCATGTTCTTTATTGAAAAAAATAACGGGTTCTATATTAAATAACCTCAATGTATTTTATATATTTGCTTTTGTGAAAAAATTGTATTTGCGGGTTTTTGTTCTATTCATCTTTCATTATTATGTTAGCTTCTGAATTTCTAAAAGAAGAAGGATCATCTACATTTTCTTCAAAATAATATATACTAATATTAATATGTAAATAGTTGTTGGACATCAGATATTCATAATCATCATTTCAGTGTTTATTTTATTTATCACAGCAGGTTTTAAAATAAATATTCATAATAGAATTAAGAAAAATACTATTTTACATTTTAAAACACAGATCACTTACATTAGAACAAACGTGATGTGAATCATTTTTAACTTAGTAAGAATAAACGATTCTTTTCCGTTTGTTAAGAACAGTTGACTTTTTTCGCCGTCCAGAGATGGCGCCACGAACTGAACTTGTTTTTATTCTGGAAGTATGTAGGATTGGCGGGAAAATGACATTCGATTCGGATGATTCAGTTATAATGGTCATTGTTGTTGTGACTATGTGTTGTACAATGTTTTTTGTTCCTCCATGTAATGGTGTGAGTGTGTGTATGAAGAAAATATATACATGAAAAGTCGACTCATGAACTCATTTGTGTTACTCAAGAATTATTTTAATTTATATTTATTCTCTCAAGCGTCCATAGGATATACTTACACACTGTTTATACGCCCAGCATGGAAAATGGCGGTAAGTCGAAATCCTTTCGTTATACAATTCATATGATTGTATTCTAAATCAATATCAGTTTTAAAGTCGTTATTCTTTAATATTCAGTTTTGAAAGTCGAAACACATTATTCATTCTAAGTCTAATCATGGATTCTAATTTTAAATCTGTTCTTATTCTCATTCATAACACCGTTGTTATCGTAACCAGCATTGACAGAACCATAATAACAGAAAACAAAATATTAATGTGACACTAAGAAATATATAAGCAATATAACGATTATAATTAAAAACAAAAGCGTTATCAGCTATTATTTAAAAGACTTGTATCCCATTCAAGCCACAACGTACTGTTACAGTGTGTGAATAAGATTATTTTTAAATAAGTCCATATAAATGCAACAAAAATACAAAATTTCCTTTAGAGGAAGAAGTAATAAATATAACATAAATAAATGCCATGGTTAAAATCTTTACTTAAATAATTCTTTCATTGTTATTAAATCCTAGTTACATTCTTTTCTTTTTCTGGGAAAAAAGTATACCTCTCTTTAATAATAAATACCTACAAACATTTTACATATGCTTCAGTCAAGTTGTCGAATTGAAACAAAAAGAATTATTTATCTATTAATGTCAGTTTATAAAACTGACTTAACTAGATAAATTACAGTGAATATTGTCTATCTATACAAAAATGGATGTTTGTATTTTGAAATCGCTTCACTCTAACACTGTTCAATCGATCACTAAAAAAACTGGAATGTATATGTATTTTATTTTTATTTTTTGTGTGTGGATAAGGCTTTTGTGCTATTCTCTTTGTTGCAGCATCCCACCAAGTGGCGCTACAGCATTTCAACTTCTGCGCCATTCAATCAATCCCACAGTTATCAACATGGTTGCCAAAAATGATGCCAACTTGGCTGTATCACCAACATTTCACTATGTTCCCATTGAAACGCCATCATAATGTAAGAAACGGCTTTGCATGCGAATATTACAATTTTAGCATAAAATAAATACAACAGAAAGTAACATTAATATATTACATATCCATATATAAATTATTGACACTATTTTAAGCATTCATTACACAAAATTTGTAACAATGTTTTACTTTTGCTGAGCATAGAGTAGCTTAGGAAGGTGTTTTAAAAATCGTCCATTAAGAGAATTACGGGGCGTTATAAATAAATAAAAATCCTTTTTATCAGCTATTAGACCTTCAGACTTAAAATTTAACAAATATGGGTTTTTTGTTTAATTGAGATATAAATTTTTTTCGTTGTTGTTGATTAATTTGATATTCACGCTAAATTAACTCATTAAAAACTTATTAACTCCTTTAATCCTTATTGTTTAATTTTTTAACTCAGCCGTGCGAAGAGCGGGTGTACCAGCTAGTTATGTATAGATTTGAAGTGTGAAAAATGCTAATGAATCAGCAGTTATTGTTCCTGAGTAAATCCCTTAAAATTCTGCATTAATATATCTAAATTGCATTTCATCTATCGAAATTAAATCTCAATGGTATGCATGGTAAGTAATCAATATTAGCGGCTTTAAAAATAGTGTTATATAGAAATAGATACGAAGTAAAATTTAATTTGCTGTATCTGTTTGGTATGAAATGTTTTGAGCAGTCTTTGAGATATGATAACCTCATGTTACGCAGTCATTATTCGTTTCAAATTGAAAGAAGAATAAAACACTAGAATTGCTCAAATTTTACACATATATAGGGGTTTTTTATTTATTTACTTACGAATAGAGCTTAATCAATGAATACTTTTAGAAATTTGAATTCATAAGAAACAAATACGGTGTTTATTCAAACTCTTTAAAAATTGAGTTTTAATTTAGTGACCAAGCATATATAATTGTATACTAAAAGTATATATCAATTTATTTTCTTATATATATATTCTCTTTTGTATTTATGAATACATTTCTTGCAAATCGGCAAAATAGTAAAGCATATATTTTGGAGATTTTTAGTTTTCTTTCAAATGAGAAAGAATACTAAATTATCCATAGTTAGCATTTACGGCAAAAATAACGTCTGAGCCTAATCCTATGAATATATTTTTGATGAGTGAAATAGCATCAATTCTTATAATAAAGACAAATAAAATTAATAATACTGCACATTACGCTTCTTGATAAAATTATATAAGTGAACACGGTTTATTTCAAGATTTCATGTATTTATATATTTTCATATCATATCCCTTAATCTTTATACATTTTATTGAAATAATGTATTATCTTGATACAATATAAGTACAAATGCGCATGAATACTTCTGGATACTAAAATCATGTATAAATATGGTAAATAGCTATTATGATTATGTAATTCTTGCATTAATGTAAGAATTTAATAGTAAATAAACTTTAAGATTTTTTACAAAAAGTACTTGTTATCTAAAACAATTATATTACAAGATAAATTATTTTTCTCATTGTACAGGTCTTATGTAAATGCAATCAGGTACCTGCAATCATAATTTTTAAAAACTTTAGCTTTTAGTTTTATAAATTATTTGATTAGTGTTAATGAATGCATTTATCTTTCTAGTAAATATTTTTGTGTATTAATAATAAACAATTTCTTCGTAAGATACGCTAAGCAGGTTCTTAACCCACTTACGATCAAACAAATGTTAAATCCATTAGTTCAGGTTGCTGCTTTTTACTTTAACGTCTGGATCCACCAAAGGCTTAGTCAAAGATCTTATCTTGTTCGGTGACAACTTGTCAACACAAATAAAATTATCGCTAACCGGAGATTTTGCTCTATTAGGGAACCAAGAAAGTTTTGTCGTTTTTGTAGCATTCTTTTAAACTTGTTAACGGACAAAAATTCTAAGAAGGGCTTGGCATACATTTTACTTCAGCTAACTCCTTAAGTACTGCCAGCGTATATATACGTCTCGCTGAACCAGTACACGTATATTTACGTCTTTACGAAATGCGATTCTTTTCTTCGCGCTGTTATCGATAAAATTATTCCAAATGCTTTAGAACACAACAAAATGACATTAACAGTGTTTGAAAGGATTTACTTATATTTCAAGGAAAAAATTGCTTATTTATCCCTTTTCTTTACCCCCTAATATAATGCCTATGTGAAAAGCGATGGCGCTATAGAGCTATTTGAGTAACTTTTAATAATCAGTTAAGAGGTTAATGATGAAATCTAGAACTGCTTACTTTAGTTTAAAACATAATTCCAATATTTAAAAATGTCAGTGAAGCATTATAATACTACTTATTTGCTTTATGAATTTCAACTATGATTTAACGTTGCAAAAGCCGTACAAAAATTGCACTGCATTCGGTGAAAAGAAAACTAATCTTGAACGGCCTAGATATAGTTCTAATCACTTAACGCATTTTCCCGTGTCTGACATGGGCGAAAGTTACCGGCAAATTTGCACTTGCCCGTGTCTCACACGGGTGATCTTGTATCTCGGGTTATTTTATATATAATGCTCATCTGAGATTCATTCTAGTAAATATAGATAGGCTAGACTACAATTAGACTTATTTACAGCAACATTTGTCGCTGCAAAAGAGATAAAAAGTAAAAAAAACTGAAAGAAACATACTATTGTAGGAACTGTAGTATTTGACCGTACCATGTTTCATGATAGATTATGCCAAACAAAATTTTTAGCCATTCTTATGCTTGCAAGTATGACAATTTGACTTAATTAATTTTTTTATATTTTGAAATTTAAAACAAGCACGTAATCAAATATTTTACACTTAGTTTGAATAATGATTTTTTATAACTTTTATCTACCCTACCCACAACTGAAATAGCAAAAAATAACTTACTCTATAAATACTGATTTTTTGTCAAAAAAAAAAAAAACTCGATCATTTTTATTAGTTTTTCTTTTCAGGCAAATTTGTGCCTTAAAGGGTTTAAAAAATTCTTCCCGGGTCGGTTAGACTTTCAAGTCTAAATATCAACCACATTTAAAGAATGCTTGAAACCAATTCCAGTTTAAAGTATTATAGCTGACTTAAAATAAGGACCTTGGTAATTCGGCATATTTAAATAAAATATGATAAAAGTGGAAATTAAGTAGATGTACAAGCTGGCGTAGAGCTGAGAATATAAATGATTTATTTCGTATTGAAAATCCTTCTTATTCCTCAGACATCTTCTACGGCAGCAGTTCTTAAACTATGGACAACGGACTTCCCGGGAATCCCCAGCATCTTTCTCGGTGTCCGTGAAGGTCATTCATTTAATGTTAAGAATTTTCTTTTATATACAAACTCTGAAAGGCCTCGCGGAAAATTGAAAGATGTTCCACCCTAGACTAGATTTTATGAATTACCTTCCCCTCCCCAATTGGAAAACTCTACTAGAACATGTTTTTCGATTTAGAATATTAACTCAGTATTGTTATTGTTTGTGACTACATAACCTTTAATACAACGTAATATTTTCAAATAATAGTGGTAAAACTTGCGCAAAGATTAAGAACTGAATTCATATCACACCAATATTATAACGATTGTATTTAAATCACTATCAGCGGGTCCGGGAGAGGTGTCGAAAAGCTTCGGGGGTCCATGATGTCAGGCTGATACTTAAAGAGGGACCGCGGTGATCGAAAGTTTAAGAACCGCTCTCCTAAGACATATCGCTTTTTTTTTTTATCTTTGAGCAATGATATGTTTGGTCAAAAATTTATAATAATGCGGAAGCATTGAAATGTGGTAGATCAATATATTTTTAACTAAAGTTATACAGTTTTATAAAGATGTAATTTATTAATTAGCTTTTCTGTGGATATTCAATGGATATGATAGTGAATATTGTAGATGAATGATGTAAATAAATTTATCAAAAAATTCTTTTCATTAGTTCATGATATAACGTATTGATTACTTGATGTATATTATTTTTCAGTACAACTATCAAATTTATTTTAGAGCTGAAAAAGAAATATGGAAAATAAACATTTTTAAATCCCTAAAATGGGACCTTTTCTTTGTTAAATATACTAATTGATAAATATTAATCCAAAATTCCACTAAAAATATTGAAGTCTATCATATTTTGTCTTTTTCCATTACACAAGGAAAATGAAATGTATTAATTATAACGCATTTGTAAAAAACACGAGATACTGAGTAAGGTAAATAAATTTTCTTTTCTATCAAAATTTGTTTCTGTTATAGAGAGGAGGGGGAGGGCATAATTGACAAAAATTCGGGGGTTGCATTTTCTAAGCATCTTGGGATATTATTCGTTTTATAAATGTTATTCGTATTATTATATGTTAACTCTTTCAAATATTTCTAATAAAAGCAATTTGAGTTTTAGCTTTTTTACTTAAAATATTTTTTTAAAAACATAAAAAATTACCTTTATTAAAATTGTAATTAGGTGCTGAGAGGATTACAGCAATTTTATTTCTCTATGTAAATTAGGCCCCTGGTAAAACCAGTTCTAAGTCATCTAAGTTATTAAAATGTATTAAATGAGAGAATAGTTTGAAATATCCTGTAATATTTTAAAAGTTGGGTGAAAAAAAGTTGAATTGCAAGAAAAGAAGGTGGTTAAATAAAAAATGCATTTCGCTATTTGGAGTTTATTTAACGAAAAAAATTGTAAAATACTCTTGGTTTCTGGAAAAAAATTCGCAAAGTAGAGAAATTCGCAAAAAATAAGGTTCGTAAAATGGAGGTATGTCTGTATATGTTTTTCTCTTCCTAAATTTCTCTCAACATATTAATTAAGATCTTCAAATAATTTAACTGCATTAGTTAGACCGGTTGATTCAAAAATAATGTGACCATTTTCAGAGTATCGTAAAATTTTATTGAATAAAGTTATTTACTTGAAATTTTCAGTGTGGCTTCCTTTAGCATAGTACACTTTAAGTAAACGTTTAGCCAAGTCAAAAGAGCTTTCTCGAACATTTTGGAGGAAATTTTTTCCAACATCCTCTTTGATTGCTTTTTGAAGCCCGTGGATTGTTCTTTATTTTCCATCTATATAATTATTTTTTAAGTATCTCTATAAAAATATTCGCAAGATGGTAGCTATTTCTCATAAAGAAGAATTTTTTTTTATTTTTCAGCCATTTTATAATTGATTTTGCAGTATGACTTTGTTCAGAATCTTGGTTACAAAAACTTCCCTTGAAGGTACTTTCTTTGATCATGTGCTTCCAAACATTTTGCAGATAGTTTGTAGCATCAATTTCAGTTCTTGGTTCTACACAAAAATGGTTTTGTTAAGCCTTGAGAGGGCCTTCCCATCCATACCATAACTACTGATTATTAACTTGCTTTTTCAAAAACAGCCGTGTCTTTGGTACACTTTTCGCGTGAAATGTGTTGTATTTTCGTTTCGACAATTGTGGATGACAGATGAAATAATGCTTTATCCGAGGTTATCCATGTTTTGTATCTAACTTTGCGTAACATTAAATACAGAGGACAAGAGCGGTTTCTTCGTTTTCCTACCGTCTTTGCACACATTTGACGACAGACTGGTTTATTTATTCTTTTATAGCCAATTTTCTTTGTCGATTGCTATACTGGTAGTTTCTTTGCCACAGTTCTTTGACGCAGAGGATTTTCTACAGCAATAAGTTATTTCGACTTCTTTCTTTTTCTTGTTCATTAAGGAATTCCTTTCGTTCACACTTTTTCCCTGGAGCTTTTCATTGTGAGCTAAATTTTGTTTCGTTTTGAAGTTTAGATAGTAATACATTAGAAGTATGTCTTTTTTTTTATTTTTAAATGCATTATTTATAACAGAATTTCAACAACCATCCTTCTAAAGCTTTAAAATTTTGTTCCGAATTTGATGATCCAATTTTGGTACTATAATTTACTCCCACTAATAAAAAGAGTTAGGAAAGTAATTTAAATGTTTCATTTTTAAAATAAAACCAGTAGTAAAACGATAGAAATTCACCATAAATAGTTATAAGCTTTTAATATTGATCACATTAATTTTGAAGCAGCCGTGGTAATATTTAATTTTGTATAATATATTGCTCACAAAATAATTAAATTTTATTACAAGAAAACTGGAAGTAAAATCTCCACCTTTAGAACTGATCATCAAAAATATTATTATCCATTTTAAATATTATTATTTTCCTCTAAGGTATAAACAAGAAATACTGTATTACTTTAAAAAATATATGCGATATTAAAACCATTTAAGTGGATATGTGTCTATTCAATGTTTTAAATTAATACTTTTTGATGAGATTTTAATATTAAGAGAGAGTAGAGAGAGAGTTTTGATCCGAAACTTAACTATCCTTCTCTTAGAGTATTTTATAACTGCATTTTTACACAGAAAATTTATAAAATCTCTGAAAAATTTATAAAATAATTTATACATAATTTTAATTTTTCATATTTTTTTAATTATTAGTAACCAGTTGTCATTTTATCAAATACTTTAAATTATTAGTGTTGGTACATGTAACAAATATTAGTACCGTATCACATGGTATGTCCTTTAAAAGATTGATAAAAAATATTTCAATATAACTCTTAAACATTTTCATTGTTATATTAATCTAATGAATGGTGATTGATAATTTGGATTTTTGTTTCAAATTTTCGTCGAATATTTAAAATTGGCTTTAAAGTATTTTGTTATGTTATTTTCTGTATTTTTCGTAAATTTAAAGTTAATAATCTTTTTTTTTAAAAAAAAATCCAACAAACCATTATGACTTTACTAAATTGAGACTTTTTTTTTTGGCATTTATAATTTGAATTGATATAATCTCAGTGTTATTAGGAATTACCAAAAGCCGTAGATTTAACAATATATCATGAAATATATATCATGCAAAAAAGAAATTTTTAATGGTTTCGATGTCTAAAGAATCAAAACAAAAAGAACTGTAATCTACTGTACATGAAACAGTGATATTTTTTTGGTATTTACCAGCTGAAACCTAAAGGAGAATTTTTTCTTAGTTCCTAGCTTAAACCAAAATAAAAAGGGAAAAAGTATTTCAAATAAAGTACGTGTGTAGTGTAGATAATGACCAATTTAAGACCATAACCGGTGAAAAAACAACTTACATGTTGCAAAAAAAAAATCTAAAAAATAACAAAATGTCAGGATCCAAAATTGATACCTAAGGCTAAATTTTAAGTTAAAACTAGAGTAGTTTTTATTCTTTGTAGCGCTAAAGAAAATACGGATATTTATCAATAAACCAGCGGATGTGTCCAAGATGTAAAAGCAAATAAGAAAGAATATAAATATTTTTGCTCAACATTAAATATATATTGTTGGTCCATGTTTATATTGCTGACATATATTTTATATGCCATTGAAATTGTTCATGTTTATTGGGTGGTAATTTTCAAGAAGGAAATTCTTTTTGAATTCGTGTTCAATTGTTATTAAAGAAGAGTATACAGGAAAGTTTTGTAAGAACTTTTCCTTCCTGACTGGATTTAAAAATAAAGTTCTTTCATTCTCTTTGAAGTTTGATTTGGAGAGATCTGGAAGCATTTTGAAGGCCTTTACAATAAATAGTAAAAACTATATATAAATATCTCTGTATTAGTGAATATCTTTAAATCTAAATTTATTCTGCTGGAGTTACCACCTAATTTCAACCCCGCCTATGTCATCTAAAATAAATGTAACATGTGATCCACTGGGTTATAATGGGATAACAAGGAGTCAAAACCTCACTACCAACAAAATAACTCAATATTAACAATAATAATGTCTACAAGCTGTGATTATTGACAAGAAGCCCAATCAACCAGTGGTGGAGTTCAATTGTTGCTTGAAATTTATTTGAATTATAGCATGATTCTTAATTATATGTTCCATATTTTTATATTAAAACGAATTAATGATTTTCATTCATAAGAGAAGGACACTAAATGTGTTGCTTTTGAACTATATTTTGAAAGTATATTAGAAATAAAGTAAATGTTTTCAACCTCAGACAATGGAATTATATTTTTGTTCATTTGAATAGTTTTAACGATGCTGATACATTTCTCCCACTTTGGAGTGTACTATCATTTTCTTTCCTCTGATGTCATTCTATGGAAATCAGTTTAACGACGGATCTCCATGACCTAATAACACCTTGGGGACTCCTCTGGGAAAATAATTTAGTCAAACCTTAACAGAGCCAGAAGCTGATTATATAAATGAAATTATATTCCCATATAGATTCTGTTTCATGAGTTTGTGGGATTGCCATTGGGAGTTGGCAAGTAGGGTGCTTAAAGGGTCTTGAGCTGGTGTTTAGTTGAGACAGAATCTCTAGTCAGATTATTTGAGAGGTCTTGGAGGTTAATCCCACAGGCTGGATTACCAGTGGATCAACAGTGATCAATCCCGATAAAGATCACCACTGGGTGCAGTGTGGGGATCCGATGTATAAAAAGTGCAGGTGCCGTGAGCTGATTAATTAAGAGATTGAGCTTAGTGGTGTAGCACTTATGAGTTATAATTTGAGAGCAATTTTAAGCTATCTTGGGTAGATTCAGTTAGAGGGGCCGTGAGAGCCAGGTGTTATAGAGATCTCACCATCAGCCCCGGCCCAATCGCCTATCTTGATAAATTATTCTGTTAAATCTGAATTGATGTTTTTGCTGGTGGTGAATTTATTAATTAGACTGGTGGTGGAATCACATGTCTGTTGATCATTTAGTTTTCCCACCTGGCCGGGTTCGTTTACAGGTGAATAGGGGGTTCAGAGTCAGAAGCGGCAGGAGACCGACAGAATTGTGCAGTTCTTCCTAGAACAAGGTCCAATTTTATGGAAAATGAGCTGGGAGATTTAATGATTCACATTTTTATCGGTATCTTCTGGTGAGCCTAGATATTTAAGAGCTCTGGTGGTAAAAGACATCCTTCTTATTTTCATTTTACTTGAGCTTTTCTAAAGTTGCACTCTGGATTTCTGGACTCCTGAAAATTGGTAATGGGAGCACATGATAGCTTTTCTTCATTAGGTGGGATTGAAGAATTATTCTCACCAGATTTCTATCAAGTTGGTTTTAAGAATGTTTCTCTTTGTTCGATCGTGCTTAATGCATAAAGATTTTCCCGGAAGTGCCCCGTATTATCTTAACCAGCTTTGTCTTCATGGGATTGTGCACCCCAGTGCCTAATATTGATAGTGCGTGCTGATTTGCAGCCTTGTGCTCAGTTTCGATCAATAGGTTCCCAGCTGATGCTCTAATTACATAATTTTCAAGGTGAGAGGAAAACTGCAGCAGGCATGACATCCCTTGTTATTCTAATGAATAAGGTAGGAAGAATGATGTGTGTTTATCTATTCAGTATGGGGTGCATGTTTTTATTCAATCATCCTGGTCATTCTTGTGACTGCATCATGTATTTTAATCTTTTATTGCATGTGGCCTCTCCAGTTAATCTCTAGCCCAAATGTTTCCTAAATTTAGTCTGATCAAAACTATAGAAGATTTATTCCTGAGTTCAAATATATTTTGATCTTTAAAATGGATTAATCTAAGACTGTTGACCTACAAAAAGTGAAGGCATCAAAATATAGATGATTGCATCTTTGATCCTTGTAAAGATAGCCAGGTAAGGATACCTATGAAACAGAAGGGATGTGAAATGTACTTGCCTAGACAGGATGAGATTTCACTTTCCATGCATTTTTAACTGAGTTACTTTTCATCAGGAATAATGGATTTTCCCAGTGTCTTTTCTTTGGGTCCTCGAAAATGGTAAATGGGAGAAGCTGTGTTTGTGGGATAATTGGAGGTAGGATATTCTAGATTTGACTTATTTATTAATCGTTGGTTATGGTTATTATGTTATCATTATTCTTAGCACTCACTTGCATTTAAAACTTCCCTTAAAATGGATGGTTTCAAATTCAATTCAGTGGCCTATTGCATGTGAGTGGAACGTTAGCATATTATTGTATGGAATATGAATATGCATATAATATCATATGGATCATATCAACATATAATATGTATGGATCATATATAATATATTATTCTTATTCAGTTCAGATCCAGTTCATCTCAGTTCCAATCAGATCCATTCAGATCCGACCCGGTTCTACCCGGCCCTTCC
>BMAO01012075.1:0-29780 GCA_019973975.1 Trichonephila clavata | reverse complement strand
TATTATTATTACATATATATGTAATACGATGATGTTGTAAAAGCACAATTTCTATCAGTTAACAATTTACTGGGTATTTGAATTTGGAAAAGTTGTTTCAAACAATTTGCATAGGTTTCTGTTGTTTCACTTTTGGAAGGAAAAGCCCAAACATAGCGAGTTGCATGATCTATTATTAAGTGGAGAAATTTTTTAGTAGAATTATAATAATAATTAAATCCACCAACAGTATCAACAGAGATACACTCAAAAGGTTGATCTGTGGGAGATACAGCCTGTAAAAGGCCAAATCTTTTTTGCCTTTTCTTATTTAATTGACATACATCACAATGTTTAACAAATTTTGAAATATCTAAGTTAATATGAGGCCAGTAGTATTGAGGAGTAATTAAATTTATCATTTTTTGCGTACCTGAGTGTCCAAATTGTTCATGAGCATTTTGCAAAATTTTTCTTCTTAATGAAAAGGGTACACAATTTTAAACAGATTTTTCTTTTTAAGGACAATGACACATCAACTTTCTTATATTTAGGACCATTTACATTGTCTAAATTTTGATATGTTTTTATCTCATCTAATTCAAGTAAATGTACAGAGTGCTGGATATATTGAGTAATAGGATGTCTCGACAACATGTCAGCTTCAACATTATTAGTCCCTTTTAAATCTTTTACTTCATAATCAAACATGCTTAATTTTAAAGACCAACGAAATAACCTACCCCTTAAATTTTTCACATTTTTAAGCCAAACAAGAGCAGCATGATCAGTGTGGATTATGAATTTTTTACCATGTAAATAATAATAAAACTTATCAAGAGCATCTACTATGGCCAAACATTCCAATTCTGTGATACAATAATTTTTTTCATAGTCACGTAAAGTTCTAGAATGATAAGATATTGGGTGAAGAGTACCAGAATTATCTGGCTGTTTTAAAACTGCAACAATTGCACTTTGAGAAGCATCACAGAACACATGAAGAGGTAATTCAGGATCATATAATTGTAATACAGGTTTAGTTGCTAATTTATTTTTTAACAATTCAAAGGCTGTCTGACATTCAGCAGTCCAATTCCATTGTTTATCTTTCTTTAAGAGTTGATTTAAAGGTTCTCTAATTTTAGCATATGAATCAATGAATTTGTTATAAACATTTACAGAACCAAGAAAACTTTGAAGTTGTTTAACATTTTTAGGGGGCTGTAATTTTTTAATAGTTTCAATATTTTGATTATCTGGTGTAATGCAACCTTCTTTAATTTCATAGCCTAAAAAATTTATTTTATTTTTTGCAAAAGCACATTTTGAGAATTTTAGTTTAATATTTTCCTCCTCACAAATTTTGAATACTTTTCTTAACTGAGCATAGTGCTCCTCTAAAGAATTTGAAAAAATAATTATATCATCAAAATAGTGACAAGCAAAATTTGAACATTTATGTTTAGTTAGAATTTTACGAATAATGCGATTAAAAATTGCAGGGGCATTTCGAAAACCAAAAGGAGAACTTGAAATTCATATAAACCTTCAGTTGTAATAAAAGCTAATTTTTCTTTATCTTTATCATGAAGAGGAATGTGCCAGTAACCACTGGCAAGGTCAAGAGTAGAAAATTTTTAGCATTATTTAATTTATCTAGCAGGGAGTCTATTCGAGGTAAGGGTTCTGCATCTGTTTTACAAATTGCATTCAGTTTTCTGTAGTCAATGCATTAGTCTTGTTTTTTGTTTTTCATCTCTTTTATAAAACTAAAGTAACAGGGGAAGAATAACAACTAGTTGATTCCTTAATTAAACCTGCAGCTAGTAAAATTTTGAATTTGTTTATTAATCTCAGCTTCTGAAGTAGCTGATGTTCTGTATGCTCTCTGAGAAATTGGGAGATCTGATGTTAAAATTAATTCTAGGGGGTTCCATTCTTATTTTACCTACATCATATTTATTTTTTGAAAAAAACATGGGAGTATTCTGAAATAAGTTGCACCAGGTTAGGAGATAGTTCTTTAAAAATTAGAGGGTGAAAAAAATTTCCTCTGAGGTATTGACTAAATCTTCCTGATTAGGTTTAGGTTTGTTTACATTTTCCTGTATGTGTAAAGACATTTGTTTGTTGATTTTGCTAGAGTTATTTACAATAATTTGTCCATTTTGTAACAATTGGTTATATTCACAGTCAATCATAAATTTATATTGGCTACACTCTGGTAGTCCTAGGATAATATAAGGTAAACTACTATTAATAATATACAGATTTATATTTCGTTCAATTTGTCCCATTCTTAGGAAAGTTTTGCATAGTTGATTTAATTGAAAATTGCCATGGGCTTGATTAATATATATATATGTAATGACTTCTTTTAACTCTCCTTAACTGTACCCCGTGAAATTATTTCCTAGTTCTTTCGCCTAAGACTGTTATAATCTTAATCTAATTGCTCCAGCGCATTTGTATCCAATCACGACTCCTGTTATAAAAGAGTCGAACAACCTTCACCGCCACTATAAAAGCTCTGAACACACGGTTATGCGCGTTTCTTCTCTTCTTGTCATCATGTAGTGTGTTGCAGCTAGTATTTGTGTGTATCGTCCTTTGTTTTATGTGTTCAAGTTGTGAAATAAAAAGTTTAATTAACCACAAGAATGCCACTGCAAGCTCCATTAAAAAAATCCATCATTACAACATTGTCGTATTACATATATATATTATTGATACTTTTTATAGAACAAACAAGCCTTTTATAATGAATCAAGGGTACTTATTGCACTATTGCAACTATGCCAATTTTCAAGATAACTCATCAAATTGGCAACCACATGCATCACTTCATATTTTTCCACAGGCTGCCATTCTAAGCCTAACTGGTCATTGATATGTAACAAGCTCAAATATTAAAATGAGAATCTTGGATTAAACAAATTCTTAAACAACAAAATTTTATAAAATTAATATAAAAACAATAATATAAAATACAAATGAGTTATTTCTGCTTATTGATTATTATTTGTTAATAATTACTTAATTTTCACATAGTATATTTCAACTGCCCATGCTCCATATTCCTGTCAGCATACTTCCTATTTAGAATTCAGGCTGTTTTGTTCAATGTCGCTAATATGGTTGCATTAGTACACGAGTACTACCAAGTTTGCCAATATGGTTGCGATAGTATGTAAGTACCAAATAAAGTAAAAGACAAGGAAAGTTTTACAAAAGTGCATTAAATTAACATTCAACTGAAATACTTATTTAAAGTTCATTTTCTTAAAACTTATATTTAAATTAAAACTGATTTATAAAATTTTAAATAATATTCATACTACAAGACAAAATATAACATTTCAATATTTTCAGAAAATGTTTTAACTTACAAAATTATACAGCAAATGAAATTTCCTTTTTTATGGATAATTTACCTTTAACACCTAAAATAAAGAGAAAATTAAAACATTTTAATTAATGATTTAAGATAATATTTTTAAAATTTTTATATTAATACATAAATAAGAATTAATATTACTTTGTTTTCTTTCACATTACAACTTTTTTCTATCAAAAACACTTTGAAAAAACAAGATACTTGATTATAAATACCCAAAGTAACAAAAAGTAGTCCTTCCTTTTAAAAAACATTCCTTGAAATCGTCGAATCGGCCACTTATCCCGCCAAATTGATAAGTACGCCAAATCTAGTAAACCAGTTGATTTTTGTATCAGTGAGGGAGAAGTCGGATCGTGTTGTGGTAGGGTTGCTACTCCAAAACACAACATGCAAAAACGCACAAAATTAGCGATTTTTTCAAAATTTGGCAGACCAGTGGCTTAGTCAACAATTTCACCAAAATATTTACAAGTGTTCTTTGCAAAACTCAGTGATTGCAAGAAATAAAAAAACAGGAATTTTAGTGAAAGCTAAAATAAAGATTTTGAAAATGTCTGGAAAGCATGTTAGCCCTTTTTATCAGAGACAAAAAGTCAGAATAAAGAAATTGATCACTCAGTTGAAGAGTAGAATAAAGGCCCTCTTTGCAAAGTCAATTTTTTGGCAACCGGAATCAGTCGACAAGCAACTTAATTTAGCGATAGGTGTTCTGAGAATTTACAAAGTAGAATTATGCAATGAAAATAAAGAAATATTAATGAGAAATAATTTTTTTATATTTCACGAAAGTTGATATTTTCTTTGCTTGGCGACTGGTTCTGGTTGCCAAAAAACTGACTTCGCCAAGAGGCCCCCAATTCTACACTAACTGATCACTCAAACTTCAGATTTGTACATCCTGTACTTACCTAAAAACCAGGTACTTAGGTACTAATTTCGTCAATTTAAAAAATGTTGTCAAATCTTCCAATATGATGCCAAAAGAGAAAATCATTCCTACACATGTTCAAACATAACAATAATGAAGACAGCATTTGACAAAAAATTTTGAAATGGTTCCACCTTCAGATTTGATGAAATGGGTCATCAATACAAAACATAAGTACTGAATAAATGTGTTAAAAGAGGTAATAGTGGAAAAAAATCATAAAGCCGTTTAAAGATATACACCTGAGAATTTCAAAGATATGCAAACAATTAAATTTCAATTACTCTTATTTTAATTGCAACTATCCACAGATTTTTCAAAATACTTTTAGCATTTTTTTGCAAATCAGTGTTTTAAAAAGTTTCCCCAATTTGCACATGTTTTGCAAGTGTAAACTTGCCTCCGAAAGTCTGCGTACAGGCAATCATCTTACGTGTTTATGCTATAATTACTATTAAAATCTCATTTTAGAAAATCAACATAGCTGTCAGGGATTCTTCAAGATTTCCTTATTCAAATAGCAGCAACAAATTTCACCTTAACAAGAAAAAACAAGAATGACTACCAAATAATCACCAACTATCCGCTCAAAAAGTCTGTGTACACTTACAAAATAGAGCTTTTAAAGACCTTTCATTATAAAATAATTGCACTAAATCATGTTTTCAACCAATTATAAGCTTATTTTACAATTTATTTAGGATTTGAGATTTAAAAACTTTTGTGGTTCCATGGCAGGCAACAGAATAGAGATCGATATATTATTGAAAGAAAAATCATCAGAAATCTTCAGAAAAGGGCAAAAATTAAGAAATTGCTGAAGCTGTTAACAGGAGACTATCATTGATTCAAGAAGTGTTCATAAACTACAAATCAACTAAAATTTTAACGTCCACGCCAAGATCCTGTCACCCGTGTACAGTGTCACCTCAAGAGTTATGCTTTATAATAAGCTCTATAAAAATAAATACAAGGCTATAAGCTTCACAAATAGCTAAGAGTGTGGCTGAGATCGTGTAAAAAATGGTGACTTTAACCACAATTCGAAGGGAAGTGAAAAAGGAGGACTACCATGGCCGAGTTCCACTCAAGAAACTATTTATCTCTCGAGTGAAAAAGGCTAAGAGAGACCTTTGCGGAAAAACATCTAAATAGGACACATAATTATTCGAAAAATGTAATACATTCAATTGAAAGTTTTTTTTTGTAGTTTGGCATCAAAAAGCTTAAAAATATATCTACAAAAATTCCTGGACAAATCTTAAGAAAGATCCCCTTTTTCAGCTATCAAAATGGAGAAGGAGGCATAATGTTTGGCCGTGCATTAGAAGCCTTTTGGATAGTAATCTGGAATTTATTGAATCAGCAGTGCACAAAATTGATTATTTTAACTTATTGAAGTAAAATATCAGGAAAAAAAGTGCCAAGAAACTTGTAGTGAATGGCGATCTTTACTTTCAGCAGCACAAAGGTACAGAATAAATGGCTCCCATTGTGAAGCCGTGGCTGTTCTGATATGTCCCTAACCAATCCTGTAGGCCATCCTAGTCCCCAGACCTAAGCACAATACAGTATTTAGGGGATTAACTCGAGTGAATAATCCCCTAGGAAAACGTAATAACGTCCAAGGAAATGCCGATATGTCATTGTAGAAGATTGGTGCAAAATATCCACAGATGAGACAACTAAGCTAGTTAAATCCCTGCCATATATGATGAGAGAGTTATAGAAAGAACGGAAAAGCTTTACAAGTATTAACTTTTTGCAACAAACCATAATTGTAAAGGTTTTTCCTGTGTACGCAGACTTTTGACACACGCGATTTGTATCGTTCTGAAATTATAAATATTTGCATTATTTTCTGATTGCAATATTCAAATGATTGTTGCTTATACTAATTGAATTAACGACGTTATATGAATCAATAAAATAAATAGTATTGATTCAGAAAAGCTTAATTTAATTAGCGATTTTTGCATGAATATGAAAGATGATCACCTGTACGCAGACTTTCGGAGGCAAGTGTATATATATAAAGGTTTCACGTGTCAGTACAAAAATTTAAAGCACATAAATACAAAAATTCTTTAGATAGTTCTTTCTTCTTCTATGATTTTTAAAAAATTTATAACTATGTATCCAAAAAAATATTAAGTTGTAGCATTTAAAAATTTTCAGCAGATTTGAAGCAAACACAAGAAAAAAAAAACATTACTTTTACCTTTATTTACTTAGATTACATTGACTGATTTCAAGTTAGTTAAAAAATATATAGTCTGTATCATTGGCCTGGGTAAAAAAAAAACATTTTGAATTAGAAATGAATTTATAAATTTTGAAATCATTTAAGCATTTATAATAAAAAATCGAACATAAAGCATTAAAACCATTTTTTATAAAAACAAATTTCATCGCGACAAGAAAAAAATAATTTTTCTGAAACAAAATGACAAAAACAAAATTCTAAAATTAAAAATACTTAGAACTTCAAATATACTTCATAATATCAATTTCATATGAATCTGCTTTCTTAGATTAAGAAATGTTTCACAGCTTTTTAAAGGGATTTTCCCCTCCACTACAGGCTTTCCACATTGGTTTCGGTTCGTATTCATGATTCAAATAAAATGAAAAAAATCTTTATTCAGTTCAGTACACTCAAATTTACTGTGGCGCGTCACTTACAAAACTGCTAACATTCATTGTGAAAGCAAACAAGTCCACTTTTCAATTTTTATATTTTCTGGGGGAATTTGACTATGAAAAAATATGCAAAAATTAGTCGAAAATTGAAACGGTACTTTTTGAAGTGAAAACTTCTTTAGCGGCGTTGGGCACTTTTTGGGACAGGAAAATCTTATAGGTTCGTGTCACCGACATGCTCCAGACTGGCGCACGCGAAGTGTGCTTGTTCGCCTTAAGACACTTTTTGAATGGGTGAAAGCTTGTGCGTCCGCGTCACCGAGATGCTTACAGCAATATATCTGTAGCTATACAGCTGACGTATAGTACTATGTATATCTTATAAGTGAAATTCAATGGATTTATTGAAAAGTTCAATGTGTATATACTGTGCATTGCTCGTGGCGATTTAGAAAATGGGAAATACATATTAATGTGTGGTTGCCGTTTATATTTCGCCTGGAAAAACTGTGAAACAGATACAATTTTTATTCGAAAATTTGATGATTTATACAAAAGAAGATTCTGAAATACTCGAAAAAGATTTGGCGAAAAATATCATAATGTAACGATGATTTTAAGTGGAGACTTCAATATTAACTTTGCAGATGATAAAAATCCACCACTAATTGAATTTCTAAATGAAACACTTAATTTAAATATGTCCAATGATCGAAAACTCCTATAGTACTACAAAATATAAACCGACGATCGATGCGGTTTTTACGCGATAGATAAATTTGTGAATCAAACATTTTCCTTTCTTAATTTAGTTACCATAAGCCTATTGTATCTTTTTTAGAACAAAATGAAATAATTGAAAGTACAAAAAGTCTAAGTATTGTTGAAATTAATGATAACAATGATGCAAACAATTAAAATAATGTTAAACATGAAGCACATGAAATTTAACTAAATGCAAATACTATCCTTAAATAATATGATTGTATATTAATTGTTATTTCAATTAAATTCTATTTATATTTTGTCACGATCTTGTACAGCCCGTAATACATTTGAAAAATAAAAAACCATATAAACATGCATTTCGTTGTTGTTCGGAGTGTCAATAGTTGTGAAAACCAGATTGATGTTGATAATTTTAATTCAAACATTATGAAATTTCAAATTTTAATACTAAAAGTTCTAAGTTTTCACTTCTATCGGCATTCTCTATAACTACCCATTTTTTTCCTTACGAATGGACTGGATATACCTGATGTCATAATCACGTGATGGTAGACCAAACAAATAGCCACGTCTTTGATTCGACTGAGTATTTAGCCGCCCTTTTCGGATTTGCATCTACTATTATAACAAAATGAAATACTGTAGCATATTAAATTGTTAGAATGCAAAAAAAAAAAATCTGACTGTAGGGAAAAAATCTTTTTTTTTTGTTTTTGGTTTCCACTAACAGGGCCGGCTCTAGCTATTTTGCCACCCTGGACAATATGAAAAATGCCGCAACTCTCCCCCTCTCCCCAAAGTAAAAAATACTATTATTGAAAAAGATAAAAATTGTTCATAAATGCATGAGCATGATATATACACATGTCCATAAGTTAAGGATAATTCAAAATCACACAGAAATTGAACTCTAAAATTAAAATTTCCCCTGTAGAATTATCACACACATCTTGAAGAAGAATATACAAATTACAGGAAACCACCAGATGGCGCGGATAGTACGCCAAAATGACGAGAGTGTAAGAGAGAGGTATATAAGGAATGGTGGCAAAGAAGTAAAATTGTTCACAAGCGTTTAAAAGCGTTTCAGTGCAATAACCGCATAGTTATGGCACAAAGAAAGCCTTTGGATGATTTTTACGTGGTAGAATTATCGGATGACTGGAATGTGGACGTACCCAGCTGGAAATATCCGAGGAACTTGGAATCGCCCAGAGTGTCATCTCCAGGCTTTGTCAACGATTCCAAAATGATGGTAATGTGAGTAGATGTTACAGCACAGGTCGCCCCTGAGTTACAACGCAGAATGAGGACCGGTATTTGCAGCTACTGCCAAAAGAAACAGTCGGAGCACAGCTTTAGACCTGTCTCGTCAGCTCTCTTCAGCTACCGTTACGACGGTCTCAAGGCAGACCGTATACAGATGCTTAGGGCACATTGGTCTATATGCTCGTTGGCCTGTCAGATGTTTTTTCCTTACCGCAACTTACAGCCGCCTGCAATTAACCTGGAGTAGAGAGCATGCATTGTGGACACCGCAACAGTGGCCTTGTGTGATATTTTCCGACGAGTCTAGGTTTAGTTTTCAGTCTCATTCTTGGCGGACTTTCATATGGAGCGCGCCAGGTATCCTTTACCACCAAGAGAACACCATTGAACAACACCGTTACGGTGTCTCTTACAGGATGGCTCGTTTGGGGAGGAATTATTCCTGGTTCCAGAACTGACCTGCATATTCAGAGTGTAACGATGACAGGCCACACCTATTGGGATATCATTCTGGAACAACATGTACGTTTGTTTGGGATGCCATGGGGGCTGAATTTCTGTTTATGGATGACAACGCCCATCCTCACCATGCAAACATTGTAGACGAATACCTTCAATCGGAGGATATCACCCGTATGGATTGGCCAGCATACTCACCGGACTTGAATCCAATAGAGCATGTTTGGGATATGCTTGGCCGACGAATTGCAGCCCGTCAACCCCCTTCTACCTGTCTACCAGAATTTCGGAGGGCATTGCTTGATGAGTGGTGTAATATTCTCCAAGATCAGATTCATAATTTGATACTCAGCATGCGTAGGCGTTGTAAGGCCTGCATTGCATCGTCCGGAAGACATACTCCGTATTAACCATCATACTAACTATGTTATACTTTTTTTTGTAAATAGGTTCTTTTTTTGAAATTTGCTCCAGGGAGTAAAAATCGCAATTTTTATTAATTATGTCAAACATATAGCATCTTTTTTGCACTTTGCCTTTTGTTTAATAAATAGACTTTACAAATAAGTCAAATTTGTTTTGCTTCTGTCTCTTTCTTTGCCTGAACTTCATTATCCTTAATTTATGGACATGAGTGTATATGTTTGTATACATTAAAAACTTAAACGTAAAAAATTATAACTATTTTTTTTTCTGACTTTAAATTCTGAAAACTTTCTGATCAATTTGTTCAGTAATTTCATGTTCGATAGCCAATGTAGCTAAGCCATTTAATCTATCTTAAGAATTTGTGAACTCTAAGAAATTTTTTATTAATTTTAATTTTGAGAAACTAATTTCTACACTGGCCAAACTTATTAGCAGAGAAAATAAAGTAAATGCAATAGCAAGATTTGGAACAAATTCTAAAACAAAAATAAATTTTTAAACTTCAACTGGGCTTTTTTTTTTTTTTTTTTTGCCTGCTAAAGCTGAAACTGACATTATCTTATCTGCTTAATCAGGCGCGTTTACATCCAATGATTCTCCGTCGGTCAATATCATTTATAAATTTTTACAGTTTTTAATTAATTAAAGTTTTAAAGGTATCTCTTAAATCATATATATTGTACAAAAATTGCAAACAATTACTGACAGTACTCATTAAATTAAATCTGCATTCCACGTCATTAACTCCTTCGTCCAAAGTAAAAAAATAAAACTCTATCTTGAATTTTAATTTAGGATATTCCATCGGATAATCTTGTGCTTCATAATTAAAATTTACATTTTTCAGTGGAACTCTGTGACGTGGCTGAATCACCTCAAAATTTGCAGAGATATCAATCTTGAAGGCCAGTTCTTTTGCATCACAGTGAATTTTATGAAAAGTCACATCCTTAAAAAAAATCTGTACAATTTCTTGAGATAGTAGATGGTAGATCGTAATATTTTAATTGCATAGCTTGCTTATTGGATTTTAATGTAATTGTAAGAGACAGTTTTAGTTGAGAATTCCCTCACTAGATGTCTGTACTAATCAGACTAACATTGGCTCGAATTTAGAGCATGTCAGGAAATCCTAATTATTAATTAATTATAATTCTAAAAATACATAATTAAAATATTATTGATTTACCATGTAATTCAAAACAATCTTTATTAATTTTTTAAACTTTATTTGTAATTTATATTTTTGTATTTTTATGTATATTATTAACTTATATGTGTTAACTGTAACTAAACTGAGCGTTCTGTAAAACGTGGGAATCCCACGCACTTCTCCTCTGACCGCTCAACTAGATTGTTGATTTGAAGGATTGAGAAATAAACTGTAAAATTGTTAAAAAAGGTTGTCGCGCCTGATTGTGATGGAAATTACCAAGTAAACGCAAACCTTCGGCGAACGAAATAAATTTAATATTATTCACCTATTGGAATCCTCAAAAAAGTGAACCGAAAGGCAACAATAATTATTGACCGAACTTGGACATTTTTTTTCGTACCTGTATCTTGGCCATTTGTAATCATGACTGACACCAAGCCAACCTCGGAGTTGGAAGCTGGACCAATAACGATCAAAATACCGCCATTCTGGACGGACAAGCCTGAAATATGGTTCTTAAAGATGGAAGCACAATTAAATATCAATAGAATAACTTCCGAAGAAACGAAATATAAATACCTAGTTTCCCAACTTGAGCCTCGTTTCTTGGAGAATGTCTGGGACATCATTAAAGACACAGAAAATACTGCCAAATATTCCACGGCGAAAGAAAGACTGTTGCTAACATTCCAGGAGAGCGAAAATGTTCGCATTAAACGGCTGCTCACTGGACTAGAGTTGGGAGATATGCTACCCAGTCAACTACTGCGAAAGATGTGCTCCCTAGGATATTCGGATATTTCAGAAAAAGTGCTTCGGACTCTATGGTTGGAGAAAATGCCTGAAAGCGTCAGGAACATCGTTATAGTCAGCGACGAAGGTCTTGAGAAGCTTGTGACGATGGCGGATAAAGTTGTCGAAATGTCGCCAAGGACATTAGAGCTGTCGGCAGTAAAAAGAGACACTCCCGAAATTGAACACATTCTTTCTAAAATATCAGCACTGGAAGCTCAATTAGCCAGCATGAGTGTGCAGCGACACGCTCGCAATCCCCATCGCACGCGATCAGGCAGAAGCAGATCAGGATCCAGAAGACGTTACGACCCCAACAGAAGAGTTTGTTTCTTCCATTATAGATTTGGAAAGAAGTGCCGACAGGAGAAATGTATCCAACCTTGCAGGAAGAATCCAGAAAACCAGCCTCAGCAGTAGACACCGCGGCGGTCCGGCTGCTGATGAAGTACTTGGCCGCAAATCCTGTTTATTCGTAACAGACAGGAAAACGGGCTATAAATTCCTGCTGGATAGTGGAGCCGATGTGTCGATCATCCCCGTGAGCAAAGGTCAGTCTCAAACTTTTGATTACAAACTGTATGCTGCAAATGGATCAGAAATACCAACTTACGGTATAAAAATGCTAACGTTGGATTTAGGACTCAGACGACCTTTCCAGTGGCCATTTGGGATGGCAAAAGTCTCTAAAGGCATCATAGGTGCAGATTTTTTATTAAAATTCAAACTCCTAATTGATTTGTATAATAAGAAATTAATTGATGGTTTAACTAACCTTTCGATAGCAGGGGAAGTTACTGCCATCGAAAATAATAGTAACTTAACCCTCTGAGTGTTCGACCTTGTCCTGAAAAATCATCCTGAAAGCGTTTACTTCTCTTTTGCGAATTGCTTCGAAAGTGCAACACATTTAATTCCTTTCCCCTTCAAAGATCGCGGAAGGTCTACAGGGGAAGATTTTATTTCTCAGTTCGGCCTCTTTGTTACTTTAAAACCGGGAGAATACTCGTTCACAGCTGTGACGTCGCCTTGTGCGAATCTTGGGTGGAAAAAGTGGGGTCCACGTAGTTGATTGATCGGTTAAGTCACAATAAAAGTGAAGAATTAAAACTCGAAAGAAAGAAACTTGTTACAAAAGTTGAAAAATACTCGTTTATTTTAAACAAAACAAAATTTAAAAAAAATAATTTAAGAAAAATAAACTATTTTTGGACTAACGATTTGAACCAGGAAAAATCAGCTTGTATTTATTGTGGAATATGAGACTAAGAAAACACAAGTACATCTTAATGTTTTTTTTTTAAAAGTAACTATGTAAAAAAGAGTAAAAGTTACCATCTCTCTCTCTCTCTCTTTTTTAAACAATAAGAGAATAAACGGATTATCGTTACATACGATGATTATGTTTATGAAATAAAATCAATCTTTTCTATTCAATTATATTTTAAATTTAAAGTAACATAAAGAGGGATTTCCATATTTTTAATTTACATATGTTTTAATCCTATAAATCATGTTTTTATGTTAAATGAATTTTTCGGAAAAAATCTAAATTTTATTTCATAGTCAAACAACTTGTATGAAGCAAAAATGCTTTCTTTACATCGGTATTTGTGACGGAGCAAAAAGCAAATTTAGTCAAAAAAAATTTTAATGGGAATTTATTTTCTTAAAATTGTGAAAGTATTTCTAACCATTTTCTATTCGAATTTAATTTTTTATTTCTGTTTCTTTAGTGTTAAATGGAAAATTCATCGATAAATACATCTTTCACACAATTCAGTCATTACAAATTGTATTGAGAGAAAAACTTCTCCCAATTAATATTGTCTTTCAAAACAGTACACTTAAAACAATTTTGTTCAGTGAAGTTAACCGACAATTCCGCATTGTATTCATATCATATTTTTAAAAAATAACATTTGGGAATATATTCTGTATTCAATTTTTTGAGTATAAAAAAAAAAATAATGCCTGCTGTGGAAAAGACAGAGAATGAGATGTGATGTATGGTTTTAAAAGAATGCTTTCGTACATGTAGAGTATTTTTGAAAATTTCAATATCACCAAAGCTGATCATATGATTGTAAATGAGTCTTATTTTAGAGTGTGAGCTGTGGGGTATCAAAATAAAACATTTAACTTTTAAATAGCCAAGGAGTTTTTATTCAATATCCTCTTCGTAAAATTGCTTACAACTTCTATTCAAATTGTAAAGAGACTGAAATATAAATATCTGACTTACTGCAATAAAAAATATTCATATTATGTGAAAATACTATTCCTCCACTTATTTAAGTACATTTCATAAGCTGTAGTCTAAAGCAATTTTTTATTTTTATAAAAGAGGCACAAAAATTCAGTTATAAAAATATATTTTTCATTTTAGAATAAATAAACCGTACATGGATTGTAAGACCATTTCTAAATTCCCAAGAGTTTTTAGAGGAGCAAAAACATATAATTTTGGGTAGTTCAAAATTGTAATATAATACACAAATATATATATATATATTATTAAGCAAATACGTTTGAAAAGAAAAAAGTAATTTACTTAAATCTTGTATTTCATGAACAAAATAAATCAGTTTCTCCTGAATTTTTTTCCATGTAAACTGTTTGGCCGGAAATGACTGAATAGGAACATTTAATAATTTGCATAAATTAAAATAAACCATTATAGTTTATATATTTTTAAAGATTACAAAAGGTTTATTTCGGATGCACAAGTTTTAATAGGAGTACGGTTTACGAAAAGTAGTACAAATATATCTGAAGGACTATGGTTGGTTACCTTAAAAATTGTGAAGCACAACAAAGTATATTGGAAATCAATCCCCCAAATCGTGGTAGTAAAAATGTATGAAAAAATTGCAAGACTTATTTGTGTATTTGTAATTATTATAAATTTTTCCTGAAAACTGCAATTTCTAGTGCGGCACCCATCAAAACCGAGGCATTACTTTTTGCCCAGCTCGCCCCTGCCTAAACCGACTCTGCCCTAGAAAATGAAAATGCTGTCTTCTGTTTATCAAGATTGTGGCATTGCAGACTGCATCATGTATGTTAGATGTTCGTTTTTTGCTTTACGTCAATCTGTTAAAATCTGAATTTAAAATTATATGAAATTCTTAACATACGCAACAATGCCCTTGATAATTTTTTAATACTACATGAATGCGTCTTCAAACATAACATTACATTTATGTTGCCTATTTAATTAATATTAAATATAACTTAACGCACAGATTTTCTGAATTTTAAAATAAATATTTCAAAAACTCTTGTAGATATGACCATAATTTTTCACTCCTGAGTTTTAGCTTTGCAATATTACTTCTACGTAAAAATTTATTCTATATTCACAAATTTTTCAACATATTTTTTGTTCTTAACATACAGTTTTAACTGAATTGTATGAAATTTACGAAATGCATTAAAATGCTTAAGATTCTATATGTTAAAATTTTAATTGAATATTTTATTCGAAGAATTGTTAGTACTTATGGTAAATAATTTTTAACTGAGTATGTCCACGATACATAAATATTTTTTTCTGAAATTTCAAATACAATTTCTACTATAAAATTCCTAGTTTTGTATGAAAATATGGTTATTTTTTGAATTTTAATTACAATAGATATCCAGATTTAAATTACTTGTTCTTAAGTAAGCTTTTAAAAAAATAAATATTTATAAATTTTGCATAAATAATTATTTTTTAAAAATAAATTTAAAATTGATCTTTATATTTATTAACATGCGTAAATGCCAACTGTAAATGTATCCGGATATTTTTAATTACTATTTACTCAAACATTCAAGTTTAAAAATATGAATTTGGGGGAAAAGTCCCTCATTCATGTTCTCTCTGAAGCAAACTGAAATTCAAGCATTTTTTTTTAAAATTCAAATATAATTTGGTGCATTTTAACAATGCGTAGATACCCTGTACCCTGGCTTTAAAATTAAAAAAAAAATTAATGGATCTGAATTAGTTTTTTCGCTGTTATTTTTATCGAAGCGTAAGAATTTTTTTACAAATAATTTAATGCAAAAGATTAAAAATTATTCATTTTCAGTAGTAGGAAAGCTTAAAATGTTTTGAATTTTGAAGCGTTCAGTTTCTTATTAATTTTTTTTGATAACTAATAATGAAATAATCATGTTTTAAAAACAGAAAGCATTGGTTAAGAGAAGAAAAATGAAGCAATAAAATATAGAGTTCTAGATATTATATAAAGGTATATATATTTTTAAAAACTTAATTTTCCATTTGATCATTTTAAGGTGAAGAAAATAATTCGAGTTAATCAAGCAAAGAGAATATACTTAAAAAGTAATTTGTCCAACTATATAAAATAGCAGATTACCGTCCCAACTTGATAAAACTTCAAATTAATATGAAATCAAAAGTGAGTTATATAATATTTTATTTATGCGTTGGAACTTTTCAAAACTTGAAAAAAAAGGTTAAATTATGAAAAGTACAAAAAGAATTTATTTAATTCAATCGCAATAATATCTCAAACCAAGATAAATTACAAACACTAACTTACGGTTCGTTTACTAAAGGGAACTAAAGAAATTCTTCCCAGTTTTTTTACGATGCCTCCAGGGTCAAAACACATAAGCCATCTCCCTGCAAGCCATAAAACTTCCTGTCAGTGTCCATTGTGTCGTCACAACCCTCCCTAATTATCTTTCACGATGTTAAACCATTAAAGGGGGGAAAGGATTTCAGAAAAATACGGCCTACACCCTTTTGAAGCACTCTCTTGAAGTCAGAAAAAGACGTGTGGTGCGTTTTCGAAACAACTCTTGACGTGCGGAAAAAGACGTCCAAACTGCTTAGAGGGTTAAGCACCTTTAACAAAACATCTAAATGTTTCAATGTATTAAATTTATATCCCGATTTAACTAAACCTAATTTGATCAATAGAATTGTGAAACATAATGTAGAGCATCACATAGTGACCACTGGCCAACCAGTCTACTCTAGAGCACGGCAACTAGCTCCAGATAAATTAAAAATAGCAAAGCAAGAATTCCAGTTCATGTTTGATAACAATATCACCAGGCCTTTTAAATCCCAGTGGGCTAGTCCCTTACATCTGGTTAACAAGAAAGATGGGTCGTTAAGACCATGGGGAGATTATAGAAGGGTAAATGCACAAACAGTGCCTGATCGATACCCTATCCCCAGAATTGAAGATTTCCACTATATCTTAAAAGACAAGTGCATTTTTTCAAAAATTGATTTAATGAAAGCGTATTACCAAATACCTATAGCAGAAGAAGACAAGCCCAAAACCGCTATCACAACGCCTTTTGGCTTGTATGAATTCAACGTTATGAGTTTTGGACTTAGAAGTGCACCATCAACATTTCAACGTTTCATAACAGAGGTGTTAAGAGAACTGGACTTCGTGTTTCCATATTTGGATGATGTGTTAATAGCCTCATCCTCAGAAGAGGAACATGAAAAACACGTAAAATTAGTATTCGACAGGTTCTAGCAATATGGCCTGAGAACAAACCTTGCTAAATCTTTAATGGGAGCAGACCAACTGGAGTATTTGGGATATCTCATCACTTCTGAAGGCTCACGTTCACTCCCCGAAAAATAGAAGTAATAACCAACTATAAATTGCCAGACACCATCCATGAACTCCGAACATTTCTAGGGATTGTTAATTTTTATCGACGGTATTTGAAGGATGCAGCCAAAACAGAAGCACCTTTACATGACCTGCTAAAAGGAGCCAAGAAAAAAGACAACAAAAAGTCCCATGGAGTGAAAACACCGTTAAAAATTTCGAACAGTGCAAGTCTGAACTTGCGAAAGCTGCTCTGCTGTCATTTCCAAAATCTGGAGTGCCATTATCCCTTTGTTGCGATGCATCTGATTTTGCCATAGGATCAGTACTTCAGCAGTATGTAGAGAATAGCTGGAAGCCAATGGCATTCTATTCTAAAAAGCTGAATGAGACACAGAAAGTGTATAGTACCTATGATAGAGAATTATTGGGGATATACCTTTCTGTGAAACATTTCAAACACTTGCTGGAAGGAAATGAATTTGTTATATATACCGACCACAAGCCTCTGACTTTTGCATTCAAACAAAAAAATGAAAAAGCTGCACCAAGACAACAACGACAACTCCAATATATCTCAGAATTTAGTTGTAACATTCAACATATATTGGGTAAAGATAATGTTGTTGCAGATGCTTTACCAGAATTGAATCCATTTCTGAAATCAACTTTGATACAATTGCAGAAGAGCAAATTAAGGATGAAGAGTTGCAGCAATTACTGAAAAGCAATTCTTTGAAATTTAAATCTTCCACATTACCATCTGGGAAAAAACTTTGGTGTGACATCTCAACACAAAAAATTAGGCCTTACATCGCACAAAAATTTAGGTTCCAAATGTTCCAACTAATTCGTGGCTTAGCTCATCCTGGAATCAAATCCACAGTAAAGCTGATGACTGAAAAATATGTCTGGTCAGATATTAAAAAACAAGTTAGAGAATGGGCAAAGGCATGCATTAGATGCCAAAAGGGCAAAGTCAGCAGACATACAAAGTCTAAATTTGGAGAATTCCAACAACCAGATGAAAGGTTTAGTGTAGTTCACATAGATCTAATTGGACCACTACTACCTTCAGAAGGGATGCTGCATTGTTTAACCTGCATTGACTTTCTGGATGACTTGCTGATTCTCTTGCTGGATGGAAGCAATCCCTATACCTGAAATAACAGCGGAAATAGTTGGGAAAGCATTTTATGAGCATTGGATTTGTAGGTTTGGAGTACCTGCTAAATTGATCACAGATCAAGGTCGACAATTTGAGTCGCAACTATTTAGAAGCATTGCTGCAATATGTGGTGCTAAAGTGGATCACACAACATCTTACCACCCTCAATGTAATGGGAAAGTTGAGCGTTTGCATACGACCTTGAAAGGTGCTATAAAGGCTCATAACAATATTAAGTGGATAGAGTCATTATCCACTGTGTTGTTAGGCTTAAGAGCTTCCATAAGACCTGACATTAGCCACACTATTGCACAAATGGTGTATGGTACTGCTATTAAATTACCTGGTGAATTTTTTGATCCCCCTACCATTAACGTGGACCCACAACATTTTGTTACCAAATTACAACAACACATGGAAGAGTTAAAGCCACTGCAATCTCCTAACAACAGGAAGCAAAACATCTTTGTGAATAGATTTGAAATCCTGCTCACATGTGTTTGTTCGAATTGATAGAGTGAAAAAAGTACTTGAACCACCTTATGAAGGACCATATGCTGCAGTAAATAAGTGTGAAAAATATTTCACAGTAATAATCAAAGGTAAACCAGTTAATACCTCTGTGGATAGATTGAAACCTGCCTATCTTTTAGCATTGGACAATTAAAACGAACAAAATAATGTTGGACAGGAAAATGACACTTCAAATTTGAAAGAACCTCACTCGCTACCTGATGAAGAACCTACTACAAGCTGTGGCAGAAAGATTAAAAAGCCTGTAAAATCTAGAGAATAAACAAAAGATTTAAATAAGAAATATTATGTATATAAGTGTTAAAGTTTTAAATTCCTTTCACTTAGTACTATTAAATAGTTATTAAAAATTAACAAATGTATAATCACCATTTAAAAAATGTATCTAATTGATAAAATTTTTTCCCCCATTCAATTCATGTATATATACTGAAAAAGTTATAGTAAACACTTTTAAATTTGTAAATATCCTTAAATGACAATGTATTTTTATTCCCGGATTTTAGAATTGTGAAAATTAACTCCTAATTGGCTATATATGGGATCTTCATTTTAGATTATACGAAATTAAAATAATTATTTTCACACTACTGGTATAACCTTATACTTAAGTAAGTTTGTAAACAAAAAGAATTGGTTGTAAATTCATAACAGCGACAATCTAAATCAAACAAAACCCTTGTACAATAAAAAGGAGCATGATTTAAAGTGTTTTCATAGATATTCTCACATTCGAATTAATGTATATTATACAAAAGATTAATGTTATGTCAAATAATTATTCGTAACTACTGTTTTTTAATAAACTGTATTTGCTACATTGTCGACAGAAATGTTCTCATTAATATTACAAATTGTGCATCTCATATCTTAAATATGTTAAAGATCAAAGTATTGGAACAAAACTATCTGTTGTTATTCATTAATAATGAACATAAAATTGTCAGGATAGCAATTTTATAGATATATATTAACATCAAGTAATGTATATAAATAAATAGATGTGTTAACATCATATATGTGTATGAATAGATATGGCTTTGCATATAAATTTGTTCAATTGTGGTGTAAAGGAATTGTATTAATGTTTAAGTTATTATTATTATGTGGTGAATTGAAACCTAAGTTTTCTGATATTTTTTTCTTGTAAATAGGAAAGTTTCAGTGTATTATAAAATTACCCATTATGTATGTAAATATGAAAATTTAGTTTTTTATTACACTAATGAATTTGATCTATATTTCATAATAATTCACAAAATTAATATGTATCATTGCAGAGTAACTAATTATTTTGAATTCTAATGTAAAATTAATGCAATTTTGTTGCTAAGAAAAGCTACAAATTACTGTTTTGTTTCTAAAATATGTATTGATGATTTAATTTTATACATGTTGGTTAAAGCATCATGCTTTAACTTATCATCTATACAAATAAATAAAATTGAAGTGTCTGTTTGTAATTTTAAATTAGCAGCTTTTTACTTAATGCACTAAAAGTATATACGGTACTCATAACAAAAAATAAATTTTTAAAATTTTTATCTGTCTGTCTGTCTGTCTGTCTGTCTGTCTGTTTGTTCCGGCTAATCTCGGAAACGGCTGGTGCGATTTTAAAAATTCTTTCACTAATGGAAAGCTACATTAACGGGGAGTGACATAGGCTATATTTTATTCCCGTATTCTTACGGGAACGGAAACTATATGGGTGAACGTGAAACTGAATGCCAAGATGAACGCCAAATTGAACGCCAAGCTGAGCTAATGAAGTCGTTGTTTTGGTTACTGGCGACCGATGCTCTTCATGATACATAATAAATTTACGCGCACATGATAATACGCTGACACGTGCCATAATTTTTTTTATGATAGTTATCTCACTGTTCAGTTAAGTAGAGCATCGGCTGTTTCGGATGCACTTTTAAAAATAATAAATCAAGGCTTCATAAGCAAAAAGCAATGCACGAAACAAAAAATTGATAAGTTTTACGGTTAGTTTTAATCCTTTCTTTTTTTTTTATTTACATTTTTAGTCACATTTAAACAATAGTTATTATAATCCCAATCTATATCTATACAAATAAATAAAATTGAAGTGTCTGTTTGTAATTTCAAATTAGCAGCAATTGTTTGCGGAGGCGGGGGTTTATAAGGGGCGTTAGAAATTCCGATTTTTAAGTTATTAGACGTACAGTCTTGAAACTTAGTAAGTAGATTCCTCTCATAGGGTAGAGATACGCTACAAAATGGGTTTCGTGAAAATTGCCCTCAAGTGGCGTTGCGGGACTTAAGGGGCGTTATAGATAATTATTTCCATTTTTAAACTATTAGACGCACAGTCTTTATATTTGATAAGTAGATTTCTTTTATAGAGTAGAGATCAGCTATAAGAAGGTTTTGTGAAAACAGACCTCTAAATGGCGTTGCGGGGGATTTAGTGGCATACTAGATAAATATTTTCGTTTTTAAACTATGTCAATCCACGCAGCCAACGAGTCTGAATGACCAGATCTTGCGGTCTCGAAGTGCTGACTCAAGAGAAAGTTATGCACAATGACACCATCGTAAGGGGTGAACCCTTTCTGGGAGTTGGAAAAGATTTCGTGCATTTCACCTCCCTGCTTGAAAATTGGTAGGAATGTTTCTTTCATGGAGTAAATATCCGCTACAAAACAGGTTTGGGAAAAATTGACCCCCAAGGGGTGTTAAGGGCAGATATAAATAATTATTTCTATTTTTAAACCATTAGACGCACAGTTTGAAATTTGGTAAGCAGATTCCTCTCATAGGATATAGATACACTACAAAATGTGTTTTGTGAAAATCGACCCCTAGGCCGCGTTGCGGGGGTTCAAGGGGCGTTATTGATAATTTTTTTTTGCATTTTTAATTTATTGGACGCACAGTCTTCAAATTTTGCTAAGCAGATTCCTTTCATAGTGTGCAATTCCCCTACAAAATTGGTTTTGTGAAAACAGACCCAGAAGTGGCGTTGCGGGGGCTCAAGTGGCGTTAGAGATAATTATCCCCATTTTTAAACTATTAGACGTACAGTCTTGAAATTTGATAAGCAGATTCCTTTCGTAAAGTAGAGAACCGCTACAAAATGGGTTTCGCGAATATGAACTACTAAGTTTAATTTCGGGAGATTAAGAGGCGTAATTGATAAATATTTCCATTTTAAACTATTTGATCATCCTGCTTGAAAATTGGTAGGCATGTTCCTTTCATGGAATAGAGTTCCTCTAACAAAGAGTAAAACGAAAATTGACCCCCAAGGAGGGTTGCGAGGGGTCAAGAGGAGTTACAGAAAAAAATTCCTGTTTTTAATTGTTAGACCCATATACTTGAAATTTGTTAAGCATGTTTCTTTTGTTGAATAGGGATCCACTAAGAATGTATTTTAAGCAAATCAAGTTCTGGGGGGGGTGCAGGGGGTTACTGGGACGTATTGACAAAAAAAATTACTTTTTTCGAGCTACAAGGACTATAATAATGAAATTTGGTTTGCATTTTTCTTTTGTTGAATTGAAATCCGCTAAGAGCGGTTATTTTGGAAAACGGCTCTCAACGGGATTACGGGGATATTGATAGTAAAACTTTTGTTTTTTTTTCTGTTAGATTTAGACTTGAAATTTGGCTTGCATGTTCAATTTACGGAGTAGAGATCCACCGAAAATTGGTTTTTCGGGAATCCACTTGGTTTTTGGGTTACGAAAGAGCAAACATCATTATATACTTCAATTTTAGAGATTTTTAGAAAACACAAATTAGATTAGTTCTGCCCCTTTATTTATCAACAGGCGACAGTTACAGGTATAAGTATATTTTTCAATACAATCGAATTCTTAATGCAGGACTTAGATATCAATAATTTATACATATATATAAGCAGTAAAAATTTACAAAACATCATGAAATTCCCAGCGAAGCGGGCGGGTAACAGCTAGTCATTGAATATAATTGGTATATATGTATAGTATTTTATTTGTGCATGCATTTTTTTGTTCCACGTACATAGTGTACTAAATCTGAAAGTCTTGTGTACTTATTAGGAAGTTGGAAACTTGTAAAAGTATACAGTATTGTTTAAAATGAAATTATTATATTTGTTTCTCCTAATATTTCCATCGAGTCAAATATTAAAATGTATAGTTTGGAATGACATGCATAAATCATATAAAGTAATTTGTATTCTGCAAGATGATAAAATATATATTCAGTGTATTTGTGACTTAGAATTTGTGTAAGAAGTATGGATCAATGAGCAATGTCAAAAATGTTATTGTAGAGGTTAAGAAGGAAATTCGAATTTGTTCAATAATTCTTATAGCTGTCCCTGCCATATTATCTTTTTATGTATCGTACTTCGTTAATGGCAAGGGAGTAAGGTAAGAGACAGTTTTAGTTGACATTTCCCTCATTAGATGGCTGTACCAATCAGCCTAACATTGGCTCGAATTTAGAGCATATCAGGAAATCCTAATTATTGATTAATTATAATTTTAAAAATACATAATTAAAATAGTATTGATTCACCATGTAATTCAAAACAATCTTTATTAATTTTTTAAACTTTATATTTGTAATTTATATTTTTGTATTTTTATATATATTGTTACGAATTCTGTAAATTGGTGTAATTTGTCTTATGATAATGAATGTTATATGTATCCCATTGTATTTTAATAGCAAGTCGCCAAATTGGCGTGATATTGGCTCATTGGCGATGTTTTAGGCAACTAATTTTTGTCGCCAAATTTGGCGACATTTCGCCAAGTTTGGCGACGGAAGTTGGAAACCTTGGCGACAGAGAGAATTTTCTAGAGGGATCCTGATTTCTTGAATTCTCTCCAAGGTTCTGGATTTTTCTAATATGACATAACTTCCTGTTAGTGACGTCACTTCCGGCAGAGAGCCTATAAAAACAAGCACGAAAGATTAGGAGTGGTATTGGAGCCTTAGACAGCAAGCAAGCTGTAGGCTGGTGACTGAGCTATTGAATGCGCAGTGTTATTCTTGTAGTCTTCGTTAAATAAATAGCTTTATTTATTTTTTAAAAGGATTCTGCTTATTGAATTTACTCTAAGCACATCGCAGGAAATTCGTAACCAATTGGCGTCAGAAGTGGGATCGAATAGTGAAGATAAAGGAAAATGGCTGATCTTCATCGAGAATCTCTGTCGAAACTCACTGTGGCCGCATTGAAAGACGAACTGTCGGCGAGGAATTTGCCCACATCAGGACTGAAAGATGACTTGATCGAACGTCTTCGAGAAGCTCTTGAAAGAGAGCAAAGTTGTGGTGGTATATCCGACAACGTTGGTGAAACGAATGAGCAGAGTAAGAAAGCTGCGGAAGAAAAGCAGAAGGAAGAATTCGCATTGGAAGACAAATTAACGCAACTTTTGTCATTCATGACAGAAATGAAAGCTGGACAAGTTGAAATGAAAACAGAAATGAAAGCAGGACAAGTCGAAATGAAAGCAGGACAAGCAGAAATGAAATCTGAGATGAAGGAAATTAATAACGCCGTGAAGGTAGCCAATGCTAAAGTAGAGGAATTTGAAGGAAGATTAGAAGAAATGGAAAAGAAATTTGAGAAATTGAAGCAAGAAATGGAAGTTCAAGTTACTGAAGAATCAAGAGAGTCCTATGAAACTCCTCAAGAATTTGGATTGGCGGCTGCAAATCAATCTCAAAATGCTCGATATATGCCTATTGTCAACAGACCCTGTATGAAATTACTGCCGTATGACGGACAAACATCTTGGCAGGTGTATAAGACGCAGTTCGCCATTGTCGCAGAAGCTAATGGCTGGGATCCAATTACCAAAGCTCGCCAATTGGCTTCTTCTCTCCGAGCCGAAGCTGCAGATATACTGAGGACCATTCCCGATAATGAACAGTTAAATTTTGATGCTCTTTCAAGTGCCCTAGAGTTGCGTTTTGGCGAGAAATGCCTGAAGGATTATAGCCGACTTCAGTTAAAGACTCGCCAACAAAAACCCAACGAAACCCTTCAAGAGCTCGCAACGGACATTGAAAAGCTGTCCCACCTCGCCTTCTCCGATTGTCCTACTGAAGTAAGAGAGACTTTAGCTGTGCAGTATTTCGTCGATGGCGTCAGAGACGTAGAAATACAAAAGGCACTACGAATGGCGGAAACTAAGGATCTGAAGTCCGCTTTAGTCTACGCGATCAAGTTTGAAGCGGCACAACAAGCATCGAGAAGGGATCGTCACTTTATCAGAGGTGCGGAGGTGAAACGAGATGAGGATCCTTTACTTAAAGTTATAACACAACTGTTAGAGGAGTTCCGGGGGATGAAGCAGAGGTCTGGAGAGGAGACAGGCAAATTTAAAAGAAACAACGCCCGTTGCTGGAAATGTGGAGCAGAAGGCCATCTCCAAAGGCAATGCCAGGCTCGCCAAGATCAACGGCCTAGGTGCCTGTCGAGGAATAATACTCAGGAAAACTAGGTAGTGGCGGTCTCGCGGGGCGGAGGTTGCCAGATAATGAAAAGCCCCATTTTGAAGTGTTACAAATTTCATCAAGCAGCGAGAATGGACTGTTTATTGAAGCGAATGTAAATGGATTTCCGTGTCGAATGGTCGTTGACACAGGGGCCAATGTCACCATTTTGCGCCAAGATTTAGCACAACAACTTGGCGTAAAAATTCTTCGGACACCGCCCTGCGTTACCCTTCAGACCGTGAAAGGGGATAAAATCCCCATTATTGGCAAGATGCATATAACAATTAAGTTTGGAAATGTGTTATATGGCCATACCGTGTTTGTAGCCGAAATCACCGAGATTTTTATACTCGGTTTGGACTTCTTAACAAAACATAATTTTGTAATTGACTTTGAGAATAATGTGCTACTCTCAAATTCGGAAGATGTAGCGTTATTCCAGTTAGGAGCTGTTGAAAGAGAACCGTGTCATCGAATAACTTGTAAAAGTGATATTACTATTCCAGCTCGAATTGAGATGCTTGTAAGAGGGGCCGCTGAGAAAAGTCAAAACTTTCGACATGGTCTAACTGAATTTCCGGACTCTGAAAATTTTCCAAAAGGAGTATTGGTTGCTTCCGCACTGGTAGATCTTTCGAACGAAACTGTACCAGTCAGAGTTGTTAATCTAACTGGTAATCCTAAAACAATCAGGAAAGGCGACGTATTAGCAACATGTGCTCCAGTCACCTGTATACAGAAACATCCCGAAATCATGTCGAAAAAGCCTTCTAAAGAACTCGAACTGAATCTGTTGAAGCCCACTGAATTGAATGAGGAACAGAAAAGTGTAGCATGGATGCTTATTGACGAATACGAGGAACTGTTTTCCTGTACATCTGGTGACCTCGGGAGAACGAAATTAGCTCAACATCGAATTGAAACTGGGAATCACTCTCCTATTAAACAGAATCCCCGAAGACTACCAATTGCTAAGACAACAGAAGTTAAAGATCTACTAAGGGACATGCAGGAACGAGATGTCATCGAGCCTTCGTCGAGTCCCTGGGCTTCTCCCATCGTGTTAGCCCGAAAGAAAGATGGATCTACGAGATTTTGTGTAGACTATCGACGGCTCAATGATGTCACAAAAAAGGACAGTTATCCACTTCCACGAATCTATGACACGTTAGACATTCTTAGCGGAAACAAGTGGTTCTCTACCTTGGATTTGAAAAGCGGTTATTGGCAAATAGAGATACATCCTGAAGACCGTGAAAAGACAGCATTCACGACAGGAGGACAAGGACTTTGGCAGTTTAAGGTCATGCCGTTTGGTCTCTGTAATGCACCAGCTACCTTCGAACGCCTCATGGAGACAGTGTTGAACGGACTCACTCCTGAAGCTTGCCTTGTTTATTTAGACGACATCATCATTGTAGGGAAAAGTTTCGAGGAACACCTCAGCAACCTAAGGAGAGTATTTGAAAAATTGAAAGAGGCCAAATTGAAGCTAAACCCTTCCAAATGCAACTTATTCCGTCACGAGGTGAATTATCTGGGTCACATAATTTCTGCTGATGGTGTTAGAACTGATCCACAGAAAGTGTCAGCTGTAAAAGACTGGAGGCGCCCTAAAAATGTGCATGAGCTTAGAAGTTTTCTCGGTCTGTGCACATATTACAGAAGATTTGTTAAAGGATTTTCTTCAATCGCGAGACCTCTCCACAGGCTGACTGAAAACGAACAGAAGTTCTTGTGGACAGACGAATGCGAGGAAGCATTTAATAGCTTGAAGGCGGCTCTAACATCGTCTCCCATTCTAGTTTATCCGGATCCCGAAAAGCAATTCATTCTTGACACGGACGCAAGCCATGAAAGTGTCGGAGCAGTTTTATCCCAAGAAATTAACGGCCAAGAACATGTCATCGCATACTGGAGCAAGTGTCTTTCAAAGCCTGAAAGAAATTACTGCGTCACCAGAAAAGAATTACTGGCCATTGTAAAAGCTGTTGAGAACTTTCATAGTTATCTTTACGGTCGGAAGTTTTTGCTCCGAACGGATCATGCGTCCCTGACATGGCTTTTAAATTTTAAGAACACCGAAGGCCAGATAGCTAGATGGATTCAGAAACTTGAAGAGTACGATTTCGAGATCAAACATCGCAAGGGGTCCCTTCATGGTAATGCTGACGCCTTATCAAGAAGACCATGCTCGAATGCTTGTTCTTACTGCACTACAGTCGAGAAGAAATATGACATGATAACACCTGTAATTCGTCAAATAAAGGATTCGGTATCGACACAAATAGACCGTTGGAGCGATGAAGAAGTCAGAGAAGCTCAACTTACGGATCCCGACATAAAACCTATCTTGGAACTTCTTGAATCATCTAGCACTAGACCCAGTTGGCAAGATATCTCCAGCTATCGTCCGGATAGCAAACGCTATTGGGCTCTCTGGGATTCACTCCATATTCGTAATGGTGTATTATACAGAAAATGGGAGTCTGAGGATGGCAAAACATCAAAATGGCAATTAGTACTCCCACGATCAAGAATACCGGAAGTGTTGGAACAATTACACAGTAGTCCAACCGGAGGTCATTTTGGAATATTGAAGACCATCCAAAAGGTTCGGGAGCGGTTTTTCTGGAGCAAAGTAAGAGATGACGTAGAAAGATGGTGCAAGTCCTGCGATGCATGTGGGGCCCGAAAAGGACCCAAAACACGATGCCGTGGAAAATTACGGCGCTATAATGTAGGGGCACCATTTGAAAGAATCGCGTTGGACATCTTAGCGCCTCTCCTACGTTCAAATGATGGCTACAAATACATCTTAGTTGTCAAGGATTATTTTACCAAGTGGCCCGAGGCTTACCCGATCGCTGATCAAGAAGCTACAACAGTTGCCGAAGTATTACTGCAGAACTGGATTTCTCGCTATGGGACGCCCCTTCAGATGCACTCTGATCAAGGCAGAAATTTCACTTCTGCTGTATTCAAGGCACTTTGTGTCCTTCTTAAGATTGATAAGACACAAACTACCCCCTTACATCCCCAGTCAGACGGCATGGTTGAGAGATTTAATAGAACGATCTTAAACCATCTCTCTATCCATGTTTCCATGAATCAACAAGACTGGGATCGGAAGCTTCCTATGTTCCTGCTTGCCTATCGAAGTGCCGTCCATGAAACCACTGGATTCACTCACTCCCAGATGCTCTTCGGTCGTGAACTCCGTCTGCCCTGTGATCTCCTGTTTGGGCGCCCTCCTGATGTGCCTTCTTCTCCTGAAGAATATGTCCATGAACTACAGGAACGTTTAGAAAGTGTGCACGAGTTCGCCCGTAATTGGATCGACATCGCAACGGAAAAGATGAAGACCAGGTACGACACGAGAGCTACAGGACATGAATTTCACGAAGGTGACAAGGTTTGGTTTTGGAACCCGATTCGACGAAAAGGACTTTCTCCAAAGTTACAGACAAATTGGGACGGTCCATATACAGTCCTAAAAAGACTAAATGACGTTGTGATTCGTATCCAAAAATCTAAGAACTCAAGGCCTAGGGTAGTGCATTGTGATCGGCTGGCCCCTTATTTTTGTAACTCTAGGGACGAAACTAGCTGATCGAAAGAGCCACTTATATGCTTGTATGTAACTGTGTACTGTCGACCATTGTATATACTTGTAAATAATTTTTACCTATTCAAGGATTGTACTGCCCGGGACGTGCAGTCCTTGAGAGGGGGGCAATGTTACGAATTCTGTAAATTGGTGTAATATGTCTTATGATAATGAATGTTATATGTATCCCATTGTATTTCAATAGCAAGTCGCCAAATTGGCGTGATAATTGGCTCATTGGCGATGTTTTTAGGCAACTAATTTTTGTCGCCAAATTTGGCGACATTTCGCCAAGTTTTGGCGACGGAAGTTTGAAACCTTGGCGACAGAGAGAATTTTCTAGAGGGATCCTGATTTCTTGAATTCTCTCCAAGGTTCTGGATTTTTTCTATATGACATAACTTCCTGTTAGTGACGTCACTTCCGGCAGAGAGCATATAAAAACAAGCACGAAAGATTAGGAGTGGTATTGGAGCCTTAGACAGCAAGCAAGCTGTAGGCTGGTGACTGAGCTATTGAATGCGCAGTGTTATTCTTGTAGTCTTCGTTAAATAAATAGCTTTATTTATTTTTTTTAAAAGGATTCTGCTTATTGAATTTACTA
>BMAO01012074.1:0-14457 GCA_019973975.1 Trichonephila clavata | reverse complement strand
CTATTAAAATTCGAAGGTAAACAAACGTATCTATCTATCTATCTATGTATGTATGTGCGTCTATCTTCTCACGAACCGTACGACGCAGAAAGTCGCGGAAGGTATAAGATCGGAAATTTTCCGGGGAAGCCGTATTGCCCATTTATATTCCGATATTGTAATTAGTTGAAAAGATATTAATTAAAAACCTTAAAAACGCCTAATTGTTTTATTCCTGCCGGTTGTTTACTTGGCGGAAATTCCCTTCCGTTTCGGCCGAGCGGTAATCTTACGTTTTCCACCATATTAAAATTGTCATCTAATTTTCGGTGTCAAAATTAGACAAAAAATAATTACAGAATCGGAAAGATCATTTATTTCGCCACGACACGGTATAATTCTTTTTGTAAAATAACGATATTTTCTATTTTTCTAATTTTTTAAAATAGTGTTAAAACTGATGCGTTTTTATGAAAATTATTTCTAATTCGTTGGGTATGAATTACTTTTCGTGTTATTAAATATATATTCTACACTAATTAACTTCAAGCCTTTCTCTTTTAGATCCATTCATTTAAAAAATAAAATTCCCAAAACTTTTTTTTTAAAGAATTTTTAAAAATAGTCCCAATTTTTACTTCACATTGAATAACTTCGTCATTTATGAAGATAATATCACAAAACCTTTTTTCCGTGTGTACAGTAATATTATCCGTAACATATACGAAGATTGAAAAAATTGCTTCAAAATTACGGATTTAAAAAAAACATTGTGATTTTCGTAAACTTATGTTTTTCTGAGAAATAAATTCAAAAGTAGTAATTTGTACATTTTTTATTTCAAAGTACGTTATTTTTGCAAATAGTTGGTGATGTTTGAGAGCATTAACGTAAAAATTATGCCCTTAAAATGAAGGTAATGATTTTTAAAATAATTTAAATTACGCGATTTTACATTTAGCCAAACATTGGCGTCGAAAATTAGCTTTCCGCCAAAGACATTTGACCTGTTTCGCCTTCGACCGCATCTAACTCAAGGGCAACACTAAAAAAATTCTGCCTTAAACAGGGGGAAATCATTAACTTTGGCGAGTGAAAAAGTTATTTTTTCGTCAATTTTTCTTTATATAATTTTCAAAATTAAATAACTATATATGTCAGATTAAGATGATAAAATGTATTTCTGAGATTCATTTTAAATATTTATCAGTATCGAAATTTTTGTTCTCTTTCATAAAACTTATAGTTTACTTTAAAATAATGCCTAATGTATATTTCTTTTTTTGACATATAATTTCATGATAAAATCGAAGAATCGAAGTCCGTCAAATATATCTTCAAGTACGTTTACAAGGGTCATGACTGTGCAAAGGTTGTCTTCGAGGACAATGGCTAGGGGCTAATTACATGGGATGAGATACAGACCTTTTTGAATGCAAGATATGTATCTGCACCTGAAGCAATGTGGCGACTTCTAGAAAAGAAAATGCACGAGAAATCCCATGCAATAATTCGTTTGCCAGTGCATTTGCCAAACATGCAGATGGTGTACTTCTATGATGATGAAGAGCTCCAAGCACTGGAAAGAGCTGCTCAAAGGAATACCATGCTGACAGCTTGGTTTGAATGGAACCGAACGGATCCTGATGCCAACCGATACATATATGCTGACATTCCGAAGCATTTTGTTTGGAAGAACAATAAATGGAGCGACGTGTACGATTGGGAGACCGAAGTGTGTCAAGGTTATATTCCGTAAGTCCGAAACACATTGAACGATTTCATTTACGGATGCTTCTGTTTCACGTTCCGGGAGCTAAGTGTTTTGAAGAATTACGAATCTTTGAGGGTGTTGAAATGATTTCTTTTAAAGAGGCGTGTCGTGTTAGGAATTTGCTGGAAGATGATGGTGAGTGCAGAAACTGCTTGAGAGAGGCATGTAGCTTTCAAATGCCATCGAAGTTAAGGCAGTTGTTTACTTTTAATTGCTTTTTTTGTAATCCAACATCACCTCTGGCACTTTGGGAAGAATTCAAATCTTATTTGTCTGAAGATTTTGAGTTCCACACCTCAGTGCAGCAAAGTGTAGATCTTGCATTGCACAACATAGCCGATCAACTTCATGCTCACAACATGACCATCATGAGCATTGGATAGCCAGAACCTGCCATTTCTCACGCATATGTCAATACAGATTTTTACAACTTAGAAGAAGAAAGGCAAGAAGGTGAGAGACTAATGTCAATGTTGAATCCGGAGCAGCGTACAATTTTCCATGCAGTTATTCTTGCAATCCAAGATGTTGACGAGGCTTCATCTAAGGCATTTTGTGTGAATGCTTTTCTGGGTCCGGCAAAAGTTTTTTTTTCAATGCCATAATTCATTCAGTAAGAGGATTGGGGAAATTGTTGTTCCTGTTGCATGGACTGGAATTTCACTATAATTTTGGAAGGCGGCAGAACAGCGCATTCAAGATTCAAGTTACTGGTCCCCATTCTGGATAATTCATCATGTGGTGTTCGTCATAACACTGAAGAGGGAAATTTCTTAAGGTGGCGAAGAATATTATTTGGGATGAGTACACTATGACTCCTCATCATGCTTTGAGTGCGGTTGACAGGCTTTTCAGAGATCTGATGGGCTTGGACGTATCGTTTGGAGGCAAGGTTTTTGTTCTTGGTGGTGATGGCGACAGATTTTACCTGTTGCAGTACATGCTAATAGAACAGCAATTGTTGAGACTTGCTTGAAGAATTCACCTCTTTGGAGCTCATTCAAGCAATTTTCACTTTTAGGAATATGAGAACAGAACCCCATGAACAGGATTTTGCAAGTTGGCTTCTGCATCTCGGCAATGGAACTTTGAAGAATGACTGCCAATTAGGAGAAGATATTGTGGAAATTCCCGAAGAATGTGTCATGAAGGAGTCCATTGTTGATGAAATTTTTGGATCACTGTTTTTTGATATGGAAAATCAGTCGGGAAAGGCTATTTTATGCCCCAAGAATGAGGATTCTCTGAAAATCAACGAACAAGTTTTAGCAAGATTTCCAGGCCAGAATGTTACATATTTCAGCGCAGACAGCATTATTTCTGAAGATCAAGAAGAACAGAACAATTTTCAACTGGATTTCATCAAAGGAATAACTCCTTCTGGAATGCCACCGCACATACTTAATTTGAAAGTAGGAGCCGTGATTATGTTGCTCAATAACTTAAATCCATCTGGAGGACTGTGTAATGGAACGCGTTTGATTATTCGGAAACTAATGCCGAATGTAATAGATCATTAAATTTTGACTGGAGATACAAAAGGCTCATATGCCTGTATTCCGAAAATTACGCTTTGTACTTCTGATGGCAATCACCTTTCCAACTTCAAAGACGACAGTTTCCAGTTCGGCTTGGTTTTGCTATGACCATTAATAAACCTCAGGGACAGACTCTTCAAAAAGTAGGAATATATTTGACTAGGCCCGTATTTTCTCATGGGATGTTGTATGTTGCTGCCGTCGAGAGGGAAAGGGGAAATTTCCAAGGGGGTATGGTGATGTACTCGGTAGGAGCCCATGCAACACTGGGATATTCTGACGTGAAACAGACCCATCCGATGAAGCGAAGAGATGGAAGAAATTTCAAAAAACTGTATTTTGATGAAATATTAATATGGAAGTCACAAACGCACCAAGAAGAGTGCTTACACCGAAACGAGAAAGAGAAATTTTAAAGGCAAAAATACCTATACACTTGAAAAAGCTCGTGCAATGTAGGGCCATGCAGTTAGTCTTACACTATTAAAATTCGAAGGTAAACAAACGTATCTATCTATCTATCTATGTATGTATGTGCGTCTATCTTCTCACGAACCGTACGACGCAGAAAGTCGCGGAAGGTATAAGATCGGAAATTTTCCGGGGAAGCCGTATTGCCCATTTATATTCCGATATTGTAATTAGTTGAAAAGATATTAATTAAAAACCTTAAAACGCCTAATTGTTTTATTCCTGCCGGTTGTTTACTTGGCGGAAATTCCCTTCCGTTTCGGCCGAGCGGTAATCTTACGTTTTCCACCATATTAAAATTGTCATCTAATTTTCGGTGTCAAAATTAGACAAAAAATAATTACAGAATCGGAAAGATCATTTATTTCGCCACGACACGGTATAATTCTTTTTGTAAAATAACGATATTTTCTATTTTTTCTAATTTTTTAAAATAGTGTTAAAACTGATGCGTTTTTATGAAAATTATTTCTAATTCGTTGGGTATGAATTACTTTTCGTGTTATTAAATATATATTCTACACTAATTAACTTCAAGCCTTTCTCTTTTAGATCCATTCATTTAAAAAATAAAATTCCCAAAACTTTTTTTTAAAGAATTTTTAAAAATAGTCCCAATTTTTACTTCACATTGAATAACTTCGTCATTTATGAAGATAATATCACAAAACCTTTTTTCCGTGTGTACAGTAATATTATCCGTAACATATACGAAGATTGAAAAAATTGCTTCAAAATTACGGATTTAAAAAAAACATTGTGATTTTCGTAAACTTATGTTTTTCTGAGAAATAAATTCAAAAGTAGTAATTTGTACATTTTTTATTTCAAAGTACGTTATTTTTGCAAATAGTTGGTGATGTTTGAGAGCATTAACGTAAAAATTATGCCCTTAAAATGAAGGTAATGATTTTTAAAATAATTTAAATTACGCGATTTTACATTTAGCCAAACATTGGCGTCGAAAATTAGCTTTCCGCCAAAGACATTTGACCTGTTTCGCCTTCGACCGCATCTAACTCAAGGGCAACACTAAAAAATTCTGCCTTAAACAGGGGAAATCATTAACTTTGGCGAGTGAAAAAGTTATTTTTTCGTCAATTTTTCTTTATATAATTTTCAAAATTAAATAACTATATATGTCAGATTAAGATGATAAAATGTATTTCTGAGATTCATTTTAAATATTTATCAGTATCGAAATTTTTGTTCTCTTTCATAAAACTTATAGTTTACTTTAAAATAATGCCTAATGTATATTTCTTTTTTTGACATATAATTTCATGATAAAATCGAAGAATCGAAGTCCGTCAAATATATCTTCAAGTACGTTTACAAGGGTCATGACTGTGCAAAGGTTGTCTTCGAGGACAATGGCTAGGGGCTAATTACATGGGATGAGATACAGACCTTTTTGAATGCAAGATATGTATCTGCACCTGAAGCAATGTGGCGACTTCTAGAAAAGAAAATGCACGAGAAATCCCATGCAATAATTCGTTTGCCAGTGCATTTGCCAAACATGCAGATGGTGTACTTCTATGATGATGAAGAGCTCAAGCACTGGAAAGAGCTGCTCAAAGGAATACCATGCTGACAGCTTGGTTTGAATGGAACCGAACGGATCCTGATGCCAACGATACATATATGCTGACATTCCGAAGCATTTTGTTTGGAAGAACAATAAATGGAGCGACGTGTACGATTGGGAGACCGAAGTGTGTCAAGGTTATATTCCGTAAGTCCGAAACACATTGAACGATTTCATTTACGGATGCTTCTGTTTCACGTTCCGGGAGCTAAGTGTTTTGAAGAATTACGAATCTTTGAGGGTGTTGAAATGATTTCTTTTAAAGAGGCGTGTCGTGTTAGGAATTTGCTGGAAGATGATGGTGAGTGCAGAAACTGCTTGAGAGAGGCATGTAGCTTTCAAATGCCATCGAAGTTAAGGCAGTTGTTTACTTTTAATTGCTTTTTTTGTAATCCAACATCACCTCTGGCACTTTGGGAAGAATTCAAATCTTATTTGTCTGAAGATTTTGAGTTCCACACCTCAGTGCAGCAAAGTGTGATCTTGCATTGCACAACATAGCCGATCAACTTCATGCTCACAACATGACCTCATGAGCATTGGATGCCAGAACCTGCCATTTCTCACGCATATGTCAATACAGATTTTTACAACTTAGAAGAAGAAAGGCAAGAAGGTGAGAGACTAATGTCAATGTTGAATCCGGAGCAGCGTACAATTTTCCATGCAGTTATTCTTGCAATCCAAGATGTTGACGAGGCTTCATCTAAGGCATTTTGTGTGAATGCTTTTCTGGGTCCGGCAAAAGTTTTTTTTCAATGCCATAATTCATTCAGTAAGAGGATTGGGAGAAATTGTTGTTCCTGTTGCATGGACTGGAATTTCACTATAATTTTGGAAGGCGGCAGAACAGCGCATTCAAGATTCAAGTTACTGGTCCCCATTCTGGATAATTCATCATGTGGTGTTCGTCATAACACTGAAGAGGGAAAATTTCTTAAGGTGGCGAAGAATTATTATTTGGGATGAGTACACTATGACTCCTCATCATGCTTTGAGTGCGGTTGACAGGCTTTTCAGAGATCTGATGGACTTGGACGTATCGTTTGGAGGCAAGGTTTTTGTTCTTGGTGGTGATTGGCGACAGATTTTATCTGTTGCAGTACATGCTAATAGAACAGCAATTGTTGAGACTTGCTTGAAGAATTCACCTCTTTGGAGCTCATTCAAGCAATTTTCACTTTTTAGGAATATGAGAACAGAACCCCATGAACAGGATTTTGCAAGTTGGCTTCTGCATCTCGGCAATGGAACTTTGAAGAATGACTGCCAATTAGGAGAAGATATTGTGGAAATTCCCGAAGAATGTGTCGTGAAGGAGTCCATTGTTGATGAAATTTTTTGGATCATCTGTTTTTGATATGGAAAATCTGTCGGGAAAGGCTATTTTATGCCCCAAGAATGAGGATTCTCTGAAATCAACGAACAAGTTTAGCAAGATTTCCAGGCCAGAATGTTTACATATTTCAGCGCAGACAGCATTATTTCTGAAGATCAAGAAGAACAGAACAATTTTCAACTGGATTTCATCAACGGGAATAACTCCTTCTGGAATGCCACCACACATACTTAATTTGAAAGTAGGAGCCGTGATTTATGTTGCTCAGGAACTTAAATCCATCTGCAGGACTGTGTAATGGAACGCGTTTGATTATTCGGAAACTGATGCCCAATGTAATAGATGCTGAAATTTTGACTGGGCATACAAAAGGCTCACGTGCCTTTATTCCGAGAATTACGCTTCATCCTTCTGACAGCAATCTACCTTTCCAAACTTCAAAGGCGACAGTTTCCAGTTCGGCTTGGTTTTGCTATGACCATTAATAAATCTCAGGGACAGACTCTTCAAAAAGTAGGAATATATTTGCCCAGCCCAGTATTTTCTCATGGGATGTTGTATGTTGCCTTCTCAAGAGCTACATCCATGCATTACGTTCGCGTTTTGGTAAACGACACGAAGAAACAAGGGAAATTAAATGGTTCAAATAGAGTTTTTACAAAAAATGTTGTTTTCCGTGAAGTTTTACTTTAAGCTTTTGTGATACGTTAGAGTGTAAGATGCCCTTGATTTCTAAATGCATTAAGTTGTCGAATCTACAATGGTTCATGGACCTTGTGGTTGTGTTACCCCAAGTTTCTGTGTATTGTTGATGGTTTTTTTCAGTTGGATTTTATAAACGGATTTCATACAATCATTATTTAATAAAATGTCACTTTTTCTTTATCAATGTTCTTTTAATTATGTTGTTTTTCGTAAAGTTTTACTTTAAGCTTTTTGTGATACGTTACAGTGTAAGATGCCCTTGATTCTCAAATGCATTAAGTTGTCGAATCTACAATGGTTCATGGACCTTGTGGTGTGTTTTACCCCAAGTTTCTGTGTATTGTTTGATGGATGGTTATTACTTTTTTGCTTTTTTTATTAACACAGTTTCTGTGTATTGTTGACGGATGACGTGGTGCATAAAATAGATTTTTGGTGTTCATTGGAAAGCATTTTGGATATGATGAGAGTATTCTTCAGTTGGTTTTATAACACACATACATATCATATTAATAAAAATGTCACTTTTCTTTATAATGTTCTTTTTAATTTCCGAAATTATAAATCATTAATATTTGCATGAAATTTTGTGGTTTGTTGAGCCCCAACTTTCCGTGTATCGTTGACGGTGTAATACATTATGAAAGCTATTTTATTTTCAAAATATTGGTTCCCTTGAAAATTTAAACATGTAGGCATTAATAATGTAAGATAAGTGTATACATAGTCGACTATTAAAACAGTTTTTTATGTAAACACTTATTTTGCAGACTGTGGAGTGACATGTGCAGTTTTTTATGTAAACACACTTATTTTGCATACTGTGGAGTGACATGTGAAACAGGGTCCTTGCCCCTCACTCTATTTTCTTAAAACTGCAATCAAAAAGTCAATTTCTTTTTTAAGTGTCTGATGTGCCTGATACCCTTAAAAATTTAAAATGTAGGGAATAATGCAAGATAAGTGTATGCATAATCAACTATTAAAGCAGTTTTACATTAAAAAATGTAGGCATTAATAATGCAAGATAAATGTATACATAATCAACTATTAAAACAGTTTTTTATGTAATCTATTTCTTAAATTGCAATCAAAAAGTCAATTTCTTTTTTTTAAAGTGTATGATGTGCTGGTACCCTTAAAAATTTAAAAATGTAGGCATTAATAATGCAAGATAAGTGTATACATAATCAACTATTAAAACAGTTTTTTATGTAAACACTTATTTTGCGTACTGTGGAGTGACACGTGGAACAGGGTCCTCGCCCTCACTCTGGAAACTGTGCTTTAAATATAATATTCAATGCACAGGCTAATGGTTCCACACAATTTTTTTTCGAATAGAAAGGTAGTTATAAATGTTACAAAATGTTATTTCTAAAATTATAAATCATTAATAGTTGTATGAAATTTTTTTGATGTGTTGAACCCATATTTCCCATGTAATGTTTACAGTGTAATTATACTTCAAGCATTCTTAAAGTTACGGAAAGTTATTTTAACTTCAAAATATTTTTTCCTTCGTTTTATGAAACATAATGTAATTTGTAATACTTTTTTTCATTATGTATCACAATAAAAGTATTTCTTGCATGTGAAAAATATTTTACATGTATAAAATAATGAAAAAAATATAATTAACAAGTTTTTTGAATTAAATACCTGCATATTATCTGAAAACATAATAAAACTGATAATCTTTACTTTTTTTCTTTAAAAAAAAAAGGGTTGACTGAAATTTAAAAAGATAAACTAAATAGACACTTTTATCAATGTACATATGTGCGTTAGTATTTTTGATTCTGAAAAATATGCACAATTTCTTAAAACTGCAATTGCAAAAGTCAATTTCTTTTTTAAAGTGTATGATGTGCTGGTCATATAAAAGTATTTCTTGCATGTGAAAAATATTTTAAATGTATAAAATAATGAAAAAAATATAATTAACAAGTTTTTGAATTAAATACCTGCATATTATCTTTGAAAAACATAATAAAACTGATAATCTTACTTTTTTTCTTTAAAAAAAAAGGGTAGTCTGAAATTTAAAAAGTTAAAATAAATAGACACTTTACCAATGTACATATGTGCGTTAGTATTTTTTGATTCTGAAATTTAAAAATGTAGACATTAATAATGCAAGATAAGTGTATAGATAATTAACTATTAAAACAGTTTTTTATGTAAACACTTATTTTGTGTATTGTGGAGTGAAATGTGGAACAGGGTCCTCGCCCCTCACTCTGGAAACTGTGCTTTAAATATAATATTCAATGCACAGGCTAATGGTTCCACACAATTTTTTTTCGAATAGAAAGGTAGTTATAAATGTTACAAAATGTTATTTCTAAAATTATAAATCATTAATAGTTGTATGAAATTTTTTGATGTGTTGAACACATATTTTCCATTTAATGTTTACAGTGTAATTATACTTCAAGCATTCTTTAAAGTTACGAAAGTTATTTTAACTTCAAAATATTTTTTCCTTCGTTTATGAAACATAATGTAATTTTGTAATACTTTTTTCATTTATGTATCACATATAAAAGTATTTCTTGCATGTGAAAAATATTTTACATGTATAAAATAATGAAAAAAATATAATTAACAAGTTTTTGAATTAAATACCTGCATATTATCTTTGAAAAACATAATAAAACTGATAATCTTTACTTTTTTTCTTTAAAAAAAAGGGTAGTCTGAAATTTAAAAAGATAAATTTTTGATTCTGAAAAATATGCACAATTTCTTAAAACTGCAATTGCAAAAGTCAATTTCTTTTTTAAAATGTATGATGTGCTGGTACCCTTGAAAATTTAAAAATGTAGACATTAATAATGCAAGATAAGTGTACACATAATTAACTATTAAAACAGTTCTTTATGTAAACACTTATTTTGTGTATTGTGGAGTGAAATGTGGAACAGGGTCCTCGCCCCTCACTCTGGAAACTGTGCTTTAAATATAATATTTAATGCACAGGCTAATGGTTCCACACAATTTTTTTTTCCAATACAAAGGTAGTTTTAAATGTTACAAAAATTAAATAAATGGATACTGTTATTATCAATTTCATTTATCATGTTTTTTAACTGTTAGAAAAATTTCATACCACTGAATTCATTACCAATAATTTTATGAATTCTTATAAAAAATATTTCTTGAATATGTGAAACATTTTATACACATGTGTAAAATAATGAGCAAAACATAGTTAGCCATATATTTTTAAAAAATATTATAAAACTGATTATCTTTATTTTTTTAAAAATTTAGTTTCAAAAAAGACACTTTATGAATTTCATTTGTCATTTTGTACGTTTTTTTTATCAATGCACATATGTATGCACTCGGTAAAAGCCCGTGCAACGCCGGGCCATGAAAGCTAGTCTACACTATTAAAATTCGAAGGTAAACAAACGTATCTATGTATCTATCTATCCTATGTGCGTCTATCTTCTCACGAACAGCACCACGCAGAAAGTCGCGGAAGGTACCAAAAGATCGGGAATTTTCCGGGGAAGCCGTATTGCCTATTTATATTCCGATATTGTAATTAGTTAAAAAGATATTAATTAAAAACCTTAAAACGCCGAATTGTTTTACTCCTGCCGGTTGCTTACTTGGCGGAACTTCCCTTCCGTTTCGGCCGAGCGGTAATCTTACGTTTTCCACCATATTAAAATTGTCATCCGATTTTCGGTGTCGAAATTAGACAAAAAATAATTACAGAATCGGAAAGATCATTTATTTCGCCACGACACGGTGTAATTTTTTTTGTAAAATAACGATATTTTCTATTTTTTCGAATTTTTTAAAATAGTGTTAAAACTGATGCGTTTTTATGAAAATTATTTCTAAATCGTTGGGTATGAATTACTTTTCGTGTTATTAAATCGATATTCTACACTAATTAACTTCAAGCCTTTCTCTTTTAGATCCATTCATTTAAAAAATAAAATTCCCAAAACTTTTTTTTATAGAATTTTTAAAAAGTAGTCTTAATTTTTACTTCACATTGAATAACTTCGTCATTTATGAAGGTAATCTCACAAAACCTTTTTTCCGTGTGTACAGTAATATTATCCGTAACATATACGAAGATTGAAAAAATTGCTTCAAAATTACGGATCCCCTCAATTAAAAATTAAATTCAATTTGAACCGACCATTCATTATATTGCCTATTTTCTTTCTGTTACAAACTCGTGCGTGATTGCTAACGCGCCGCTTTCGCAAGTATCTTAATTCTTCTTATGTCTGGGTTCGAATCTAGCGAATTTCATTTTGTTCGTCTGCTTATTTTTCCCACGTAAATTAATTTACTGATAAATACTTATTTTAACATGATCCTCTGTTATTTTAATGTACTTTCATTTTTTTTTTTTTTTTTTTTTGCCTTAAAAAAAGTTTTTTCTGATTTTTAATCATTCAAAGTAATTTCTATCTTTTTCAACAATTCCTAACAAGAAGCTTCATTTCTGTTTATTTTTCCCACGTAATTTTTCAGTGCTGCCATTATTTAAGCAAACGGAATGTCACAATTAATTGCTAAATAATATTAATCAATTTTAATGTAAAAATATTAATAAGTTTAGTTGTATTTTATAAATATCGATGAATTTAAAGAAAATATTTAAAAAGTTCATTGATATTTAGAAACAGTGATTAAAAAAGAAAATGCGAAAATATCACAATTAATGCTAAATGACATTTTAATCAATTTTATAAAATAATTAAATTAGTTTATAATAAATTTTTTCGCAATAGTGTTAAATAATAACACAGAGTGGAATGAAAACTATAAAATAAATTAAAAAAAATTAAATGTTTTATCAAATATATTCTTTTTTTTAATGTTTTTTTCAGTGATTTAGCAATAACTAGGTTTTCCCCCAAGTGGATTTTAACACTTATATATGTTTAATTAAACATCCAAATGTTTCAAGAGCTATCTGTAGAATTTTTTTATTAGTATTTATTGATAATGGATTTAAATTAATATATTTTTTTTAAAATTAAAATGCATTCAATGCATTTCTGAGATTCATTTAAAATATTTATCAGTATCGAAATTTTTTGTCTCTTTCATAAAACTTATAGTTTACTTTAAAATAAATGCGTAATTGCATGAAACTTCCCCCCCCCCCCGTTGTCAAATATTTCATAAAATTCTCACAATTTTACTTCAAGAATTAAAATAGTAGTGAAATTTTGTAATTTGAAAAATTATACTTCTGTTCTTTTTTCAGCAATACAAACTATTTTAAAAATGCTACAGTTTCGTTTCCGGGAAAAAACTAAAAAAAATTAATGTTTTTATCAGATAGTATTATTTTCTTTTTGAATGATTTTTTTCAGTGAATGTGTACTTATAACTAGGTTTTTTACATAGTGTTTTTCTTAGCAGTTACAAATGTTTAATCAAACATCCAAACGTTTCAAGAGCTATCTGTAGAATTTTTTTATTATTATTTACAGATAATGTGGATTTAAATTAATATATTTTTAAAATCAAATGAATATTTCTATTATTTCCTTATTAATTAATTATTTATTAATAAAAGGTATATCGCCTATTATTTTGGTAAAAATACGTTCTAGAGCCTGGAAAATAAATTGTCCTCAGTGCCAGCCTAGCGGTAGCTAGACCTTCTACTTCAGTTACACAGTATACCTAAGTAAATATAAAGTGAGAATGATAGGTTCGCCTAAGCTAAAACTAGCTTCGGCGAACAGGAGGTGGTGGGGGGGAGGTGTAACATAGTTTCCGTAAACGGAAAACAGCTTTTGCGTTTCGTTCTTCAATCCGAAAAGGGGTTTTTCGTTACGTTTAACAGCATGGGGGGGGGGGTGGAATTCTTAGAAATCAGAGTGTATCTTCGTTGCGCTATGAGGCAAACGGTACATGAGGTGAGGCTGGTTCATGAAGTTAGATTGAGAGCTAATCGTTGGGTTGTCATGATTGCAGAATGGAAAGTTGCAGAATGGAAAGTTGCAGAATGGAAAGTCGAGGAAACATTCGCTATTAGGGTGTGGATGGGTTCAACACAAAGTTCTTCGTGGAGAACAGATCTTGGGATGTACCTGTTTATTATGAAGTCTTTGAATATCATTTAATTGTGTGTTACTGGCAGATCCCCAAATGGGCATGTATACGTTAAGATGGGGCGAAGATAGGTTTTGTAAATAAATATCCGGTTATTTAAAGAGAGTTTGGATTTCCTTCCAATCAGTACGTTCTAGAGAGACATTTTTAAGCTAACTGTAAGTAGCGATTGATTGATTAATGAAAACCTGAAAATTATTTTATTATTTTAGATTCCTAAAAATTATCTATTATTAAAAAATGATGACTTTTTTTTTACTCAAGCATCAAAATAGTTTTCTTTATTGTTTAAATTATTATTTTTTTACTAAAGCAATATTGTTTTCGACATGTCATGAATAGAAACTTGAAGATAAATCTTATATCTGAGGGAGAGTCAGGGGAAAATAGTTCTACACTCAAATAAGCCACTGTAACACAATGCAGTAGAAAGAGAACTGAAACATGTTTGACATTAGTAAGATCTGGAAGATATTTTTTTTTCGAAAAAGGGAATTGTAGTGACGTTTATATAAAGGAATCACACACATACCAGGAACTTTGATAAAGGAAGGTGAATTTCCATGGCAGTATTTATGCATTCGAAACAAATTTTAATAAAACACTCAAAATACTTAAAACAATCATTTAATAATTTCTTCTTTATAAAGATAATTGCATGAAACATTTTTCCCGTGTGTCGAATATTTCAAAAAATCCTCACAATTTTACTTCAATATTTAAAATAGTAGTGAAATTTGAAAAATTTCTACTTTTCTGTCTTTTTTCAACATACAACTATCTTTAAAAAGGCTACATTTTCGTTTCCGGGGACTAAAAAATTGCAACGAAAGAACTGAAAACTGAGTGAGTGATTTTTTAATTCGCACTGTTCGCCTATTCGAGGGTTATTGGCGATGGACCTCGAAATTTTCAACCATGGTCAAGTGACGAGGACGACACCTGCGCA
>BMAO01012073.1:0-34629 GCA_019973975.1 Trichonephila clavata | reverse complement strand
AAAGAAAAATTTATTTTATTCTTTTTAGCGCGTTTAAATAAAAGCTTGTTTTTTAAAAAGTTTTTTTACTTTTAATTTTAAGGATTACTTTATTTTTTTTGGAAAAATAATTAATTAAAAATGCCCAGGGTTTTGTGTTACTGCCAAAAAAAAGCATATATATTTTTTCTAAGTAATCGAACAATTATGACACTTTGGGAATGTTTTTCGTTCATTTAAAATTAAATTTAATGAATGTACTGCACAATGAACATATATAATTGGTATTTGGTGCAAGCTCTTTTATTAGGGTTGTAACCTTCCATATACTCCCGACATTTCATTTGCTCCGTCATAACTGTGTCCCCTACATTTAAGCAAATCAATTCCATGTTTTTCGATTACATTTAAAATTTCAGTTTTAAGCCCTTAGGCAATGCAATCGGCAACTGACATAAATCCCCAAAAGGACTCGAAAATTTTAATTTCGTTAAGTACATCATCCTTTTCTTTTATCTTCATATTTCGAAACACTACAGAAAGTTGATCAGATTTGAAAGATATTGTGTAGTATTTATAACAATTTCCAGAAATGAGGCTTTTTAAATTTTCATAACAATATATTTTCTCCAACTTTGGTTCCAAGCAAATTAATAATTTCATTTTGGATGGTGGGACTTAATTTCTTTTCTCCCTTTAGCTTCAAGAGAAGTTCCTTTAAAACAGGATCATAATCAGATAGCAAGTGTACAATTGATATGAAATTTCCGGATGTGGAATCATGACCTCTTAAATGTTAATTCAAGCCACTAAAGTAATAATATTAATTTCTCGATGCAATACATTTCGCCAAGAAATATATTTACTATTGATTTCACTATATAATTGAATGTTTATTGTATTTTTTGAAGCCAATTGTTATAGGGTGAGTGAGTGAGTGATTGTGTAGTGTTTAATGGCGCAAGAGCCGATCTCGGCTAAGCTGCGCCAAACATTTATCTTAACTTCCTTAAAAATTCAAAAACACAATCTAATATTTAAAAATTGACATTAAATAGGGTATATCAAAATCTGAAATTCATTAAAATTTTATATTAAAAATTTTTTTTTTACACTATTAAAATACTAGAAGTTCTGAAAGCACCAGAAATGATTCTCAGAGCAGAATGATGTTTTGTGTCCAGTGTTCTTAAGACAGATGGACGAGCAGAGCTATACACTACATAACCATTGTCCAAAAGTGAAAGGATTATTGCTTGATATACTTGGAGTAATGAGGCTCTTTCCTCTCCCCACAAGTAGTTTGACAGCACTTTCAAGATATTAAGGGATCCCTCACACTTTTTCAGCAGGTAAAGCACATGCGGAAGGAAAGTCAATTTACAGTCAAAGATTACTCCGAGGAAGCGAACCTCACTGACTACAGGTATTTGTGTATTTCCTATAAAGATAAGAGGATCTGGATGTGCATGCAAAGTGGCTGCAAAATGCAAAATGGTTGTTTGTTTGTTTGTTCGATTTTATGGCACAAGAGCCAAGTTAGGCTAAGCTGCGCCAAATAATGATTCAAAAGGTACTGAAATTTTGAAAACTGTTTCTAAATCATACATAATTTGAAAAAATCAGATTATGCTCAAACTGATTCAACAAAATTTCAAATAGAAAATATAATTTAAAAAATAATTTAATAATAATATTAAAGTTTTCATGATTTTCGCAAAGCAAATAAAGTAATTCATGTATTAGATCATATTACATTAAATAAATTCTATAAAAAAAATTATATTTGATGTAAAATATCAATTGAACGTAAAAAAAAACAAAGAGATTTGGATGGGGAGTTTCCCCAACCAAATCAGTCAGAGTTAAAAGATTTGTTTTAAAAAAGAGGATCCTTTTGGATGAATACTTTGGACATTCTATTAAAATGTGTAAAATGGTCACATTGGCAAAAGTCGCAAAATGGGGCTACTCACTCCTAGCAATAAATGTCTACGTGTTAGACGAGCGTGTCCAAAAATAATGTAAAACATGACTTTAAATTTTAACAAGTTACTTACAACTGGAATTTTACACAGTCAGTTGAATTATTTTTTCCTATTTCCTTACGGTGTCACGTAGTGCATAAAACCAGTCTCTGTATGGCCATCCATCAATTCTTCATCAACTTTATATAGGATGATATCCTCATCTTCTCAGGTGTAGTGCACAAAACTCTTCTTCGGCTTGTGAGGCGTCATTTTTAAGTTCGATCTCTTGTTTTTGTTCTTTTAGACGCTTTTTCCTATTTTTTTAAATTTTGCTTTAAACTTTTTGCTGCTTTAGATGCAGCAGAGGTTCGACTATTGGATTTCTATGTATCAAGTAATGGGATAGATGGTAGAGTTTTAGCTGATAAGGAATTGGACAAGGAAACAGATATGTTGGATGAAGTTTCCATAGGGATGAGCATATTATTGGTGGTGGAGAGTACAGCAGTAGACATAAGGGGCAGGGGTTCTGATGGCGTTGTAGCTACAGCAGAAGATGTGGACGGTAAAAGGTGTGCTTGAGTTGAAGTAGACTATCTGGTAACTGAAGGAATACTGGAAGACATAGTTGGCTTCGGAACGGGTATTAAAGGTTGTAGTAATTTCAATGGTGGGCATATTATTTTTGTGATGGTTTCATCTGTTTGGGTTGTTGTGGTTGCAGTTGATAATTTAGCAGCCTGGATGTATGTTTGAGATATCTGTGGGACCATTAATTTACACACTTAAGCATAGGAAATATTTTTATTTCCTGGATCTGTTTTTTGACTTTACACTTGGGCAGAATTTAGACTCTGATGGATTGGACTGGGAACAATTAACACATTTCGGCTCTAGACAACATTCCATGGAAGGGTGCCTAGGGGAGGCACATCTAGAGCACGTTAATTGCCCACGGCAGGAAGTATGCGAATGTTCGAATCTCTGGCACTTGAAACATCGCAGAGGATTCGGTATATATAGGGACGGATCTTACAGTTTAAGTAACCTGCTTTTATTGCAGTGGGAAGTTTCGGGCTATTGAATGTTAAAATTAAATGTTTCGTAGGAATAATTATAGCATATTTTTTATAATGATTCTTCGGACCTGAATTACACCCAGATCAGAGAATCCCTTGAGAGTTTCTGCTTCAGAGGAGTTCAACAGATCAGGTTCAGAAATGATGCCGCGAAATGTATTAAGAGATTTGCGTGGACTTATACTCACAGGAGAATCGAGAAATGTTTTGGCGAGAAAGAAAGACTTTGTTTGTTTAGCAGAACTGGTTTCAACAAGTAGATCACCGGAAAGCAATCTTTTAACGGATTTCGGTTCACCACCTATTCCTTTGAGAGCATTATGTATCACAAATGGTGATTTCATAGACGTGACATTGTTAGACAAAGATATCAGTAAAAATGGTGAATTCGTGGCAATTTGATCAACATTAGTTTTGGGTAAAACGAGGCCTTTACCCGGGCACTGCATATTTGAATCCATAAGAAGAGAGATGATATTCATCTTGGCGTGCCTCCACCCACCACGGAGTCCAACAAGGGAGGCAGCGTGACGGTCATCTGGCAAAACCCAGACACGGCACTTACCTAGCGTACACCCAGAGTATAGTAAAACAGCGTCAGGGCGAAGATCCAAAGGGTAAACCCGACACTCCTTACCTGCAGCACTAATCCTACAGCAATGTCTCTCAGGGGGCACCGAAGAAACTTATCACCAGCCAATTGACAGGAGCGGGTTCACTCCTGCCACCCGTCTACAGAGAAGCTTTGGCCAAAAGGAATGCAAAAGGTATCCCTAGAACACCATTTTCCGCCTTACGGGACACCGCACAAGGCAAACATGCGGGTTGGGAAACCAACGGTGTTAGAGAGGAAAAATGTATTTTAGTGAAAAAGGGGGGGGGGATTACATCTAAATCGTTCGTAGCTGCGGTCTAGACATGAAATAAACGGGGAAAGGAGAGAAGGGAGAAAAGATCCCTAGAGCACCCCAATTGCTACAGGACAGAGCAAATAATTATGCTGAAGCGAATTTTCATGATCAGTAACAGTTTGTGTGAAATTGCTTCTAACGGAAGCACCATTAATCCATGAGGAGAAAAATGATTACATTGTCGATTTGTTAATAAACGACAGAAGTGGCAATATCAGGAAAACTAACACTCTTCATCACATCATTTGCTACTGCGACCACAAATTTCACTTTATGATGCTTTTTTCACTAACGTCATCTTACATAGCCGTACCATTAACCGTGGCCACAAGTCGGACAAAAAATTTACTGGTTTAATTAAACGCGTCGTTTGTGTGAGTCGGGTTTGAGAAAAAGATGTCACACCAAACTTTGACTCCCCATAAAAAGAAAACTATTGTACACAACCCCAGACAAGTTTCTCAAATGTTGGCCCATTTAATTAAAATTCCAAAATGGTACAACACTTATTCTTTTGTATGCATAACAACCATAGAGTTTTTTTTAATTGTAGAGCATTTTCGTTTTAAAAGCACCTCTGTTGATACCTTCCATCAGATCAACAAGTACTGTGACAATAAATTTCACAATTTCACTGTGTGATCTTCCACATCCGTTCTGTTAAGCAAAGACACAAATAGAGCAATACCCTTTACTGGTTAACTTAATGTTGTATGAACCGGTTTGAGAAAATGATGTCATCTAACTTTGACACTGTAAATAGAAAAATATTAGGTGAACCAATTAGTGATTATTCCAAAAATGTACATCATATCCTACCTTTCTATCAATAGCATCCATTTACCCATTTGTTTTCTTCTACAAAATGAATTCATTTGAAAAACTCCTTTTTAAGTGGGTATTTCGCATATTGTGTCAACCCCATAATAATTGTGTTAACCCCATTAAGTTTTTAATGATTGCCTAGAGTTCGTACGTCCGGTTGAAGTCTTCAGAAATGCATTAAAGACATTAATCTAGATAAGTTGAAAACTTTCTCAGTACTCCAATGCGTTCAATTGAAAGAACTGCGAGAGGAGCAAAAACTTTTGTCCCTAGTGCATTTAAAAACCCACGAATTTAATCCATATCATATACAACATGCCCATCAAGCCTTCTACCTTGTGAGTACACTACGAGGTTGGAAAAATGGAGACATTATGCAATCTTAATTAGAGATAGAAGAAGCAGAGAGATTTCCCCTAAAAGCAATATCATAAAGAATAGCAATGTCGATTGTAAGTATTGAATACCTCTTTCAAAAGCGCCAGAAAATGTTCATCTGTTGCACTTAGGATAGTATCAAATAGGTTGCCATGGACTCCTTGGCCTTTAATCTCTGGCATGATGTTAACATTTGGCGATAAATCGCTAGCATGGGATTACTACTTAACTATTAGGTTTTTTTTTTATTTTGAAGAACATGATATTTGTTTATTAGAGTCCATCCAGAATTTATCATTTCAAAAACTGACTTACATGCAGCAGAATTTGACTCTTTTTTATGTCATAATTCAAACTACATTATGACAAATTGCGTTGTGTTTTAACTAAGAGTGGAATGCCTATTCATTTGTCAATCTCGTCATTTAACTGGGATTCTGTATTAAGATCAGCAATTGCTGCGTTAAGAGGATCTCAGCAATAAAGAAACGAGCATTTCATAAAGATAACGTATAAGCTAATAAGCAAGATCATTTAGATTGTTAATTATTTTAGCATTTATAAAATGGCAACAATATTTATTAATCAAATTAATTTCACAAGAATACTTTATTTCATTCATTTATCTGTCTTAGGAAAGAAATATGAACTACAACGTAAGACCATTAAGATTTATAATATACAGTAAAAATATGAAAATAAGTATATTCCTTCTATTGTTTCATAACCCTTTTATCCCCAAAATAAATAACTAAAATTTAAAATTGAAATCAATGGCTATATATATAATAGATTTTTCTTCACAAAATAATATCGAAAGATTACTAAAATATAATATCTCTAATTCATTCAAAGCCGTGATTGCTGTACCGTTTACAAACAACAGTGCTCGATTTCTTATAAAACTTTGAGGTATGAGATATATTTGTGATACAAATTTGATATCAGACTGCTTCTTATTTTACCGCCTAATGATTGTAAATTTTCCTAAAATGGTTTGCATAATATTACAGTACAACAATTTTGATTTTTATCTTTTTTACAATTATTTTTTCGGTGAAATCGTCGAATCGGCCACTGGTCCACCAATTTTTGAAAAATCGCTAATTTGGCGCATTTTTGCGTGTTGTGTTTTGGAGTAGCAACCCTACCACAACACGATCCGATTTCTCACTCACTGATACAAAAATCATAAGGGTTACCAGATTTGGCTCACTTATCGTTTGGCGAGAAAACACTTAGCGGGACAAGTGACCGATTCGACAATTCAACTATGTTTCCAGGATTTACATATTATCTCAATAATCGCCAATTCTATTAATAACTCGCCAGATTGGCTTCCCCAATTTCTTATGTATCGTTCGCGCTGTGTTAACAACCAGGTGATTTGCTTCATATACTAATGTCAACAATAGGTTGCGAAAATAAAATGTTTCTCAAAATGTGGGGCACGCTCCTTATTGGGCCGGATAAATCAACGTGGGAGGAGCGAGCATAGCAAAAATAATAAATAAATAAAAATTTGAATAATTATCAATTTACTGAAAGGAAGCAAACAAAATACATATTGACATAATAAAAATTAAAATACACATTCATATTAATATAATATATTTATGAATGTATACACAAATGTATTACAAATGTACTACACCAAATATTTGATAATTATTTTATCAACACTAAATTAAAAACAAGTTTTGTATTTATTTGTGAATCCCCTGGGCATATACAATATATATACAGTTGATTCTCGGTAATTCAAACTTTCGATATTACGAACCTCTCGCTAATTCTAAGGATATGCTCAGCCCCTAGAAAAACTCTTGATATTTCAAACTAAAACAATACGTTTTGATACACTCAATATTTTAAAGTAAAATCTGTGGCTGGCCAGAATACAACGTACGATAATTCGAAGTGATCTTATAAAAGTCTCGACAATTCGAACCCTCACTATCATGTAGAGTCATGTAGCAATAGATAACCTAACATGTTTTGTGTTGCATTGTCTCTCCTGTAATGTAGCCCCTTTGATGACCATCGGAGCTGACTCCGATAACTCTGACAGAAGCTAAAGTGTCACTAAGCAAACTACACAACTTTTCCCTTCAAAATCATGTTGATGCAGACGTTTTTCAAGTTCCATTTATTGTAGAAAAATCTATTGATAAAGTTAGATTGAATGTCATAAAACAAAAAAAAAAGATAACAGAATTTTTTGTTAAAAAAAATTATGTACAGTATGTATTCTTTTAATAATTTTTTTATACATAAATGTATTATACATAAATGTATATGTAAATGCTAAAAGTCTTGTATTAAAAATACAGGACTTTTAACTTCTGTATAATATTTACGTTATATAATATGTACATTTAAAAATACTCTAAAATATTTTTATACATATGTACAATTGTTGTTTTATTACATAGCTTCGAATTTAAATGTGTTAGAAAAATTTTCTCTTCGTGTATTTTGGTAGTTTTTTCCCCCACCCTCTTGACAATTCGAAATCTATATAATTCTAAGTTTTTCATTGGTCCCTTCAATTTTGAATTATCGAGAGTCGACTGTATATATATATATATATATATATATATATATATATACAGTATATATCCCATATTCAAAATTTTATACATATCTTGATAACTTTTACGGTTTATAATTAAAATTGTATCGTAGCTTTAGCGCCAAAGTATATTATTCTTGCATTCAATAATTATTTTTGTAGGGAAGGAGGGAGGGGGAAGTTATGACTGACGATTGGGTACAAAATATTAAAAGTTTGAGAAACACTGTGATAGTACGAAAGTACCATTTTTCCGTTGGTCCTTCTAAAAAAACAGGTCATTCAAGGAACTATTTTCCTTACGGTACGCAAATCGTTATTGGCATGATTTTGAAATTAAGCTAAATAGCTCTTTGAAGGACTGTTTATTGTTTATTGTAGCGTACTGATATCAAATTAGGCTTGACTCAATATTTGTTGCTATGGTTTTTATAATAATTTTAAAAGTTTGAGAAAAACACTGTGATAATACGAAAGTACCCATTTTTCCGTTGCCCCTGTCCTCCTAAAAAACAGATCATTCAAGGAACTATTTTCCTTACGGTATTCAACTCGTTATTGGCATGGTTTTGAAACTAAGCCAAATAGCTCTTTGAAGGACTGTTTATTCTTAGCGTAGTTGAAAATTATAGCCCCAACTTGGCGAAATTTTAGAATTATTTGCCAGGAAAATCCGTAGCGTACTGATATCAAATTAACATCTGACTCAATATTTGTTGCTATGGTTTTTACATATATGACCGATAACTTATATTAGTTTATAGGTAAAATTCTAGTTGAAACCATAGATGGTTTCTCACCAAAAGAAAAACTGCGTTTTGCAAAAGGACTACCTTGCGCCAAAGCCGGGGTTGCCAACCCGCGGCACACCTGCTACAGTGTGGCACGGCGAAGCTGTAACAGTGGCACGTGAAGACATTGAAAAAGTAAAAGATGTGTACATAAACTAATAAATAATGATTTTTTTCACAGTTTGTTGAAATGAGGTTTAAGATAAGAAAAACACTCTAACTTTATTTTAAATTCAGTTTATTAATTGAATTACAACAGAAAATTTTATGTAGAGAATACTCTTCATCGTTGTGTAGACTGGCTTTCCAAAGAAAGTGCATTCGCAAGATTTTGGAGTTTGAAGGAGCTTGTTTTAAAATATCTGGAAGAAACAATGAAGTGCCAAGTGAGGGCTGGCTATTCAAGAATGAAGATTGGTTATATAATTTAGTTTTTCTTACAGACATTATGAGATATTTAAATAATTTAGATTTTATAGAGGGAAACGATTTTATTTTTTCTATTTTAGTTGGTCATATTTCTTCTTTTGTGAACAAACTTTTCCTTTTTTGTAAGAAAGTTTCATTCATTATACATTAATGCAAGAAATATCAACGAAAGTTCTTCATTCTCCGAGCTACGATAGATTTTAAAATTCAATATCCATTTCGTCGGATTCATTCAGTGCTAGGTTTGATGACTTTCTAGGTGATGAAAAAAAATGCTGATCTTTTCACAAACCCTGCAAGGCGCATTAATTGTTACCCACCTGAAATCCAAATTGAAATTACTGACCTACAGTACCATATTAGTCGGGACAGCACATATAAGAAATTCATTTAAGTTGTGATAATTTTATTGAATTGAAGTGATGCGAATTATATTAAATTTTGGATATCTGTATCAACAAGCAATTTTCGAAATTTACACGATTTGCCTTTCAGATGTTGTTGAAGTTTTGGATCAACATTTGCTAATAAATAAATACTTTTCTATTAGTAATAGAATGAAATCAAATATATCGCTCTAAATTAACTGATGTGTGCTTAAAACAACCCACTTTCGTAGCATCTTCAACAGAAGAGAGAGAACTAATCCTAATACAGGATTTTCGGGCTTAAAGTACTCAAAAGTTATGGCTTATTATTACGAAACTACCCATCAAAATGTAATAAACTGCTAATCCATGGATTAGTAACCCCTCCAAGATTTTTTTAGGTCTAGTCCGATCTGCCGTGCATTATTCGGCAATCGCAGACCATAAACTTGTTACACTGACTTCATTAGTAAAGATGTGGACTCCACAGCAAAAGGTGTAGTGCGTATTTTGGTTTGCGGAATTTAAATCAGTTACGCGTGTACAGTGATGTGTTCGAATAGAATGGAATGTCGATCCTCCGACATCAAAATCTGTCCACCAATGGAAAAGAATGCTAAAGGTCCCGGTAGTATATGTGCTTTTGTTAGAGACTGGTATTTTAGGTGAAATTTGCCAGCATGATAATACACGTCCACAAACGAATCGAGTTGTTGCGGATTTTCTACGTCAAATTCAGATTGTATCGGGGCCTATCCTAGGTTAGCATTAAGCGTATTTGAGACCGGTAGAAACGCCAGATTTTGTTTGCCACTATATGCGAGAATCGGAAAGTGTTTCTTGGGATTTGTAACCATGTCTACCATGAAATGTCTGTTTATTTGATGTCGGATAGTTTTACGGCATGTATCACTGTACGAGGTGGTTCGAAACGATATTCACAGTAACTGGATACATTATTATGTAAATTACCATTTGGCATTTTTTATTCAAGTTTCCCTTAATCGCTTCTCTCTCTTTCTTGCTGTGAGAACCATTTTTATTATATATTTTGATACGAATTTTATGCCTTGTGGTACTCTTTCCCAGATTTTCTAACTGGTAATTCATATTTAATGAAATTACATTTATCCATTCAAGTTGTTTGCAAACATCTCTTTCATTGTAATTATTTCATGTATATTTATTTTTAAGATGTATAAACATTTTATATTTTGTATTTGAATCGCGAGGGCAGAGAAAACAACACACACAAGCAACATAGAAATCGTTCTTAATTTCTTGAACTAAAAAAAGCTACCAAATTACTAGAATATAAACTACTACTTATAAATAAATGCATGCAAGTTACTTTAGGTAATCTAAAAAAAAATAATGGACCCTTTTATATTATTTTCAGGTATGATATCCCAATGGAACTATTACAGCTGAAGAAATCCTGTGTTTTTCGACGAATGAATGGTCACTGTTGCTTTTTTGCAATTTTAGTTTGCAATGTTCTCATCAAAAACTCCCCGCTCACATAAGAATTCTTGCAAGAAACCCACTACACCTCGCTGTAAAGTTGGTTCTGATTTACGAGTTTCCTCACGTGTTAAATTTCCTCATTCGTCGACTGGTTTTTGCAAAAGACGCAGAATGCAGCTTTTCGGATTTGTGGCATGGTTTGGCGGACTGTGAAAAAGCAAAGAGAATATTCTTGAATAAAATTGCTGAGAAATTGCAATGTCCGAAACCAAAACCTCCCATAAATTCCATATTATTGCGCAAATGCTTGGTTGCGGAGGGCTCAATCTGCCTCACTACAAAAAAGGTTTTATTTCAACTGAAAACAACACCCTACGTTGTTTAATGAAACGGTGAATCGGAGAATCTATCTGCACTCTTAATTTGTATTTCCCATTACCAAAAACCTTTTTACGATACAACCTGTCGAAGAAATATTGGATCAATTTGCTATGTACAATGAAAAAGTGGTAAATTGAAAGGGTATAGTATAGTTACTTGCAACTTATTCGGAAAAGGGCCTACATTTCCAATCTGCTCTCCCCCTCCAGAAAAATATCTTCTTATATAACCTTTGTTCATGATTGTTCATTTAATGATGAAGCCAAATGTCAGATTATTTGTTCAAGAGCTTTGCACTGGTTGGTTGGCATTTCTTTAAATGTGAAAAAGGAAGGGTATCCCTCAGTGCTTTTCAGAAAAAGTAAGTTCCATATAAGTTGTTGAAAATTAAATGCACTTTTCTACCTCCCCTCTATAAAATCTGAAATTAATGGGATCATGTAATCCCGAAGGAGGCGTTACCTTTGGCCTAACTTGCAGAGATTATTCCGCCCACATGACTGGTCCTAACGCTACAAGATGCTTACCACTTGGCCTTTGGAGTAAAATGTTCTGGTGGAAAGTCATATTGCTCATTCCTAAATTTTGCTAACATTTAGAAGTTGATGAAGATTGTTCTGGAAAAGAAGATGGCTCAAAATTTTATGTTAAATTCAAATACATACCAGAGATTGGATCCTTCATATTTTGCACAAATAAATTCAAATGCAGTTTTCTTCCTCTTTGCACCTGCCCCTTGCCGATTTTAAGTAGAGACATCGATTTCCGCGAAAACTGTACAGATAGACATCCCAAAGAAAAATGTACTCTTGAATACAAGAAAAGATTTTTCATGATAAGTGATGGTGGCACATGTGTAACTACAAATTAAAATGGAGTTCACTGCCTTCTCGTGAAATACCTAGATGTCTGAGACCTAAATATTCAAGGTTTTTTGCCTTTAAAAAAAGGTTGCACATTGAAACAGTATGGCGATTGCTGCAGATTAGAATGCAAGAAAGGAGATGAGATGCTGAAACATGGCACAATTCAATGCATCAATGGAACTCATTGGACAGAACAACCCAAGTGCGCATGTCCATTCCCATTCTTAAAGTAAAGGATCTATGGCCAGCCATGATTGCAGGAAAGTAATTCCAGGTCAAAAATGTTTTTTTATCGTGTCGAAGTAGTTCGCTTAAAATTAGTATTAATTTCATTATTTGTAACAGTTACACAAGTGGAGTGGTGCATCAAACTGTAAAAGGAAACTCGTCTCAAGGCCAGTACTTACAAATGCACTTATTTTTGAGGAAGATTGTACTTCCAAAGGATTGGGGAATCGATGTCATGTTTCCTGAAAAAAATTAGGTAGACCTTTCAAACTTAGTTACATTGTTTGTTTGAATACGATCCGTTGAACTCTTCCTATTTATGCTTGTCTATTACCTTCTTTACCAGATTCTATAGAAATAAAGAATAATTGCAAAAATAAATTCCCAGGACAGCATTCCTTATTAATTTCTAAAAATGACATGAAAAGTTGAAGGAAATGCTGCTATAGTTGTAAAAACAATCCTAAATAGAGTAAACTCCCCAAGCGCCGATGAAACAACTGTATGAAAAAAGTTACCAGAAATTTTGCTTTATGAAGATCGTACAACTGTAACTCCTGGGAAAAGACGTTTATTTGGATGTAAGGAAAAAGGAAAATTCTTTGGACCTAATTTTATAGTTTGCATATTTGGATTCCTGTAGAAGCCATTACCGACTTGTTCCTGTCCTCTTCCAAATCTGTAGAGGATTTAATTGCCTTAGAGAGCTGTAGTAAAAATATAATTGGAGAAAAATGTCACTTGAAATTAAAAGGGCGCATGTCTTTAGTTGCTAACATTTTCATAATATGTCAAAACAACATACGATGAAGTCATTTGCCAAAATGCAAAAAGTTTCTGTGTTCACAATTAGGGCTACCAAAGCATCTTAGCTTCGAAGAAGATCGCTCATCCAAATATCTAGGGGAGTATTGTCAACTTAAGTGTAAGGCCGGTGGAACAATTGAAGGCTCTCATAGAGTGACATGTATAAAACGCAAAATACGGACAAAATTTCCAAATTGTACGTGTCCTTCTCCTAAACTAAGAAATCAACAGATTTTAACTGAAAAATGGTCCACAAAACTTATTGGTGAAAAATGTAGATTGAAGTGCAAGTTCGATCACTCGTTTTCTAATGTAAAACAAATTTTTTGTAAAAATAATGCTCAGAGGAGTACACTACCGAAATGCAAACCGCATCGTTGGACTCTTCCAAAATTACCTAAGTTTATGCAGGTAACTACTCTTCATTATTACCTTGCAAAGCATGCTTTGTTCAGAGCAAAGAAGGAGAGGTAAGTTAATTGGATCAAACAAAATCTTTTACAATAATATAAAAGAATGGAGCCACTTTCCCCATTGCATCTGCCCTTTGCCATTTCTTACGAAAGATTTGTCAATGACAGAGAGGTGCAACCATAAAACTGAAAGTTAAAAATGCCATGTTACATCCAGAAAATTGTCCATGTTTGTAGGGAAAAATTTCATCGTCTGTAAAGAAGATACTCGTTGGAGTCCTTCGCCCCAATGTATAACGTTGAATTCTTCCAAACCTAAGTTAAGCAGTACTTTAAAATTCATGAAAGTTGCATAAAATATAATTTGAACCAATCAGATTTTCTCCTTCCTGACACTGTAATCGGCATTTTTCTCCAAGAACTTTTGAGAAAAATGCCGATTACAACGTCGGGAAGGAGGAAGTCCGATTGCTTCAAATAATATTACTAGCAAAATTCATACAAGAATATTGTACTGGACATCCTTCCCGCTAAATGCACCTGTTCGTATCTTATGCTACCAGATGATTTAAAAGCAAGTGAAGATTGCAGCAAGAAGAAGTCTGGAAAAATATGCAACCTGAAATGTTCTGATAAAAGGTCAGTCGTATATGGAAATAATTTTATAAAGTGTCAAGCGAATACGAAATGGAATGTACTCCCAAATTGCGTGTTGGCGAGGTGATTTAATTCAAAAATTTCCGGAAGTTTAAAGTTTGTTAAAGATTGCACTTTTTTAAAAATACTGGCAATTTTTCTCAGAAACTTTATTTCATGCTCAACTTCCGGAAACTGGACTCGCCAATCAAATTGCTCATGTCCTCTCCCAACGTTAAAAAATAATTTGAAATTCAAGAATATAGTAAATGCACTAAAATATTGCTAGATAACATATGTTTTTTTAAAATGCAAAGCTGACTCATCTATAGTAGTTTGAATTTATATAGTATGCCTTATCAATTCAAAGTGGAGCATTCAACCTGTATGTAAAGCACGTGTTTGTAAGAAACTCCTTGTTATCTTAAAACTCGAGGATAGTGGCCTTTTCAAATGTATCAGAAAAAATTTCAAAATTTCATGCAGAGAAGGAAGGAATTTAACAGGGGAAAATAAAGTCACTTGCTTAGCTAATGAAAAGTGGAATATCTCAAGTGACTGTACGTGCCCTTCTAAAATGTTATGGGAGCTAGAAATTAAAAGTAACTGCTAAAACACTTAAATAAATGAATATTGGGAGGTATTTTGCAAGAACCGTAAGAGAAACGAAAAGAAAATTTTTATTCTCTGCCAAAATAACACGAAATGGAGCGCTCTACCCAAATGCGTAAAATTTGCCTGGAGCTGATGCTTCCTCAAATATTAGTATCAGAAGAAGACTGTTTTTTTAATGTGTAAAAGGATCCTGTAAAATAAGATGCAAACAGGGTGGTTTTATAATTGGCAAAACGGTCATTAAATGCACAGAAAATCTCAAGTAGAGTATTTTTCCAAAATGTACATGTCCACAACCAGATCTAAGTGATCATGTTAGAGAAAGAGAAAACTGCTCCATCAAAATTCCAAAAGAAACTTGTAAAATAAAATGCAAGCCGGGTGGGACATTTAATGGAAAGGACTTTTTAATATGAGATAACTATATGAAATGTAGTGCTGAGAGAATCCAAATGTATTTTGAAAAAATGTCCCATACCGGAAGAGGCTAGAGTTTGGAGAAAACTGCTCGTTCTCAAATACACAGAAGACAAGTGTTAGCGAAAGTGCAATGAAAATAGAAGGATTACTGGAAAAGATTACACAGTTTGTAAATTTGATGGAAGTTGGACATCCTTACCTGACTGTTCGTGCCCATTATCCACACTCGAAAGCAGGTTAAGGTACAAAGGACAATGTGGCTTCGAAAAATCCGGCCAAAAATGTTTTCTCGAATGTGAGAGGGATAAAAAATTAAACGGACCCGATTTAATTATTTGTCAAAGCAATTCGAAATGGAGTTCTCAGCCAATGTGCGTTAAGACAACTTGCCCGAGTCTGGTGCTGCAAGATGGTCTTCTGGAATATAAAGATGATTGTTCTACTAAATCTAGTGGAGAAGTTTGTCAAGTCGCTTGCAAAAATGTAATTGGAAAAAATATAATGAGATGCTTAGAAGGTTTTCAGTGGAGTGAACAACCCCACTGTGCTTATTACAAACCGAATGTTCTCGAAACCCACTAAATAGTTGTACTTTTATACCAAGAATGGAAATGTGGACTGTTCGTTGTGCAATTGGCTACGATATAGTAAGGTATAATTACATTATATGCCAGAGTAATGGTAAATGGGGAACTTCTCCAACTTGTCAAAAATCATCCTGTCCAGATGATCCTTGTTCATGCCTTCCTCTAATTCCTTCTGAAGGTCTTATTCTTAAGAAAGAAAGCTGTAGCCGAAAAATTACAGGTGAGAAGTGCTTTTTTGAATGCAAGAAACACTTGATCTAACATGATAGGATATCAAGACAATTTCAAATGGTATAGCATGCAGAAATATGTAATCACTGGAACGAATGAAATTCAGTGTTTACCTAGAAATACATAGATTTCTTTTACCAATTTCTCCTATCCAGTTCCAAATATTACGCAAAATTTAATAACACTTAAACATAATTGCAATTTTGAAAAAAGGAATGAAGATTATGCTATTGCTTGCCCTCAGGGATACTCAAGCCGGATTGAGGATGTTATTGCTTGTCTCAACTATAATTCTTGAAGTGATTTGCCACTTAGCGTTAAAATAAATTGTCCAAATAAAAGCAGCAAGATATGATAAAAAAAAACTTTGTTCTAGTCCGTCTTTTCCTAAGGAAATACATATGGTTACAACTGTGGAAGAGACACTTGCGCATTCAGAAAGTCAGGACAGAAATGTTTGTTGAGTTTACAATTATATGGAATGAATACATTTGGGGTTCTAATGAAATGTGAGCACAGAAGAGCTTCTTTTCTAGAGTCTGGATGCTTCCCTGTAGAAAAAAGTTTAACAGTTGGCGGGGAGCCTATAGTGGACACCAACTCAGAGAATAAATCTCAAAATTTTTCTGAAATGCACGTGATATCTCCCGACACTGCAATTTCTCTTTAAATTATCTATAAAAAAAAACAGTAAGTGGAGTTTCCCGCCAACTTCATCCTTATGCACCACTAGTTTTCCCTCAAGTGTTTGAAACAAAAGAAAAAGTTTGCACTGATATGATACTGGGAGAAATGTGGGCTTTGAAAATTTGCAATTTCTTTTTCGTAACATTCGATTTAATTACTCTGATTTCAAAGAGAATAAGTATTTTAACCTTCATAGAAGAAAATATCGAAAGTTCCTTTCGCCATATAAATAAGGATGCTTTGTTTCCTTTTTAGAATGGGAGGCTTACTTTTAGTGTGGAGTTTCAAAGTCAGTTGGATCCTCAGCGTTTCACTGTAGATTCAGATTTCTTTTCTTGTACGATGAGATAACCACTTTCAGATTTAGAACAATGTGGAATCTCCTCCATAAGCTAATTATGAAAATTGAGCAATTTAGGAAAACAACACAATGATTTAATGTGAAAAATTTGTTAAATTTTTAATGCAATCTTGAGTTATTTCGAGCTATAATTGAGAAATGTGTAATATTCAATTGTAAATTTCAAATATTTATTCCTGTTCATTTTCTTATAGTTTTCTTTTAAATTTACTTGAATGTTGGACGTTTTTTAAGATATAAGTAATAAATACATTTTGTTATGAAGAAAAAGTTGTTATATATTTTCGCCATGTTAGACAAAATAGATCAGTGTGTTAAGAGCTCAAGAGGAATTAATTTGATAGGTGAATTCAATGATTCAATAATTTCATTTAGGGCCGTGGGTAGCCTAGCGGTTAGAGTATCGGACAACAGACCGGAGGGCCTGGGTTCGATGCCCGATGTCGCCAAATACCCTTCGAGTACACACGGAGTACGTGCTCGTTAAAACTGTGGGTCCGAAAGTCTTGTGGGCGGTCGCAGTAGAAACCACGGCTGCAGGGGCCTGGAGAATATTTCGCTTCTTTTCAGTTCCATGCCTAAATTGTGGAGGTGGAGATAGGTGGTATCGCCATCTTTTGTTAAGAAGTTCAACCTGTCTCACAGGCTCTGGCAACTTTCATTCCTTCCCTTCCTGAAGGACACAACAACAACAAAAATTTCATTAATATAGTTAACTAGCTGATGTGCCCGTTCTTCGCATGGGTGAAATGAAAATTTAAACAATACAGATTGAAGGATAAAGAAGTTTTTAATGAGTTAATTTTGCGTGAATTACAAAGGTAACAAAAAAAAAAGCTTTTTGCATATCTTAGCTGAACAAAAAAACATATTTGCTAAATTTTAAGTCTGTGGATCTAATAGCTGATAAAAAGGATTTTTTTATTTATAACGCCCCGTAACTCTCTTGTGGGTCGATTTTTGAAAACACCTTCCTATGCTGATTTCTGCTCAGCAAAAGTAACACATTATTACAAATTTTGTATAATGAAAGCTTAAAATAGTGTAAATGTTTTATATCTGGATGTGTAATACGTTAATATTATTTTCTGCTGTGTTTATTTTATGTTAAAATTGTGATATTCGCAAGCAACGTCGTTCTTTACATTATAATGACGATTCAATGGAAACATATCAAATTGTTGGCGATAGAGCCAAGTTGTCATCATTTTTGGCGACCATGTTGGCAACTTGGCGATGGATTAAACGGTGCAGAAGATGATATGCTATAGCACCACCTGGTGGGGAACTACAACAAAAAGGACTGCTCAAAAACCTTTTGTAAAAAAGAATACATATATTTGCCAATTTTCATAGTGATCGGTTGATAATAAAATCATAAAAAAAACGTGCATTGAAATAAATCATCAATTTTTATTGTATTTATGGTTCACTATTTTGGCGATAATGGCTGAAACATAAAAGATAGATATATGCTGTCACGAGCTTTTTTGTATACGTTATTATATACGTATAACTCCAGCGGTTTTTACAGAGCACGCCAGAATAGCTTGAAGATGGCAGAATTTTTTCCTACTTACTTGACATTTATCGTTATATTTTGTACACTTCCCACAATATGTTTATACATTATAGCCTATGGATTATTCTGATGCATAAGCTATATTATTGTAAAGTTTCAATAAAATCCATTCTGTTACTTTTACGTGAAAGAGTAACAAACTTCCAAATTTATAATATTAGTAAGGATTTCTAAGCAAAACTCTTGCTTCCTACACTCCCCACTTAACTGTGACCAAGCGCGATATTTTCCCGCCTTCCTACCCCAACTGAAACTTTTAGGCCCCGCACCAGAACATTCTGTAGACAGGAAGCGCAACGGACTGACGCAAGGTCTTTGTTCGCACCTACCGCAGCACCTTCAAAGGTGTAATTTTGATTTATATACCGCATACTATCTTTAATTAAAGTGATAAATTTTAACTGTAAATATTTTCTGTAATGAAAACATTAGTATTATCTCCATCTTTGGCTTTAATTCGAACTCAAGCAATGACACCATTATCTCGTTGGTGCCGTTGCTAACTGAGTTACGTAATCTTCTAAGGTTAATTTTTTGTTAAACCAAATAATTACATTCCTTTGTTAGATTTTTATAATTATTTCAGTTTCATACTTTCGTTTCACCATGTGGCCGAGTGGTCATGTCATGAGTTCGAGCCCAGTGCCACTAAAGACTGTAGGGGTTCGATGCACGTTAAATCTGACGAGAGCTCAAACGTCCTCCTGTTGGTGTGGTAGTTAGGAGAGGGGTGCCAGCTGAGGTGTCGTCCTCGTCACTTGACCATGGTTCAAAAATACGAGTTCCGTTGCCAAAAGCCCTCGTGTAGCTAAACAGTGCGAACAGTACATTCACTCACTCACTCCATTTCCCCAATATAGTGCTAATTTTTATTTCCGCTTTGCCAATTTAGTATTAATATTTTTATTTCCTATTTGTCATCTAAATAATTAATTTTCCGTGTTGACATCATAAGTATAAATTATATTTTTCCGTTTCGAAATCACAACCAAAGAAAAAAATTTGTTTTCCCTTTTTTTTCTACCTCTATAAAATATTTTTTATTTTTTTGTTTCTTATTGTCGAGTGAAAGTAATTCTTCCTTTTTGTCCACCCCCCCCCCCACACACACAATTTTTTCTTTCCTTTTTAATATTTGCGTTCATGTTATCAAAAATAGTTTCATTTGCACTTTATTATTTTTTTTTATATAAACTAGAATCAGAATTCCAAATTTAAATTGTTTTTTTCTTTCACTCTCACTTAAACTTGTGTTTTAAATGCGAGAAAGATTGCCTTGTAAACTTTTATTGCTAATTTCACTTATTCCTTTTTGCGATGCAAAGCTTGTAATTGGAGGAAAATTTCAGTTTATCGTAAGAAATTAACAGTTCAATCCTCTTTAGAGGATTTTTTTTCAATTCCTATATTAGCTCCCTATGTATATTATATATATAAATTTATTTACATATACACTCAAGAGCCAAAACATTATGACCACCTGTCAATAACGAGTTGGCCCACCTTTGGCGCGCAACACAGCTTCAAGCCGCCTTGGCATGGATGCCACAAGTCCTTGGTAGATGGCCGGTGACAGATTGTACCACATGTTTAAGCAATGGTCACGCAAATCCGAGATATTGCGAATTGGTGATCTTTGAACTCTGAGCTGGCGTCCCATGACATCCCAAATGTGTTCTATCGGATTGAGATCCGGTGAGTCAGGCGGCCAGGACATTAACTGGAATTCAGAATCATGTTCCTGGAACCACTCCAGCACAATTTTAGCCTTGTGACCCGGGGCGTTGCCCTGATGGAACATTCCATTTCCAGCTCGAAAAACAGAGGCCATGTAAGGGTGCAACTGGTCCGCAATGATGTTCAGACATCCTGTAGCATTCATGGTCTGCTCTACCAGAACCGCGGGTCCTAGAGAGGCCCAAGAGAATGTCCCCCAAAGCATAATAGCACCACCACCGGCCTGTGTATGACCTATTGTACATTGAGGAAGCAACTATTCGCCTGGAAGACGGCGTTTCCTGACACGGCCATCAGCGTGATGAATGACAAACCGTGATTTATCTGACCAATCAACTCTCTCCCACTTATCCATGGACCAGTCGCGATGTTCCCGGTCCCAGCGCAGGCGGCGATGACGCTTGGTCAGCAAAGGCACACGAGAGGGCGTTTGCTGCGTAGCCCCATATCCAACAGTGTCCGCAGAACAGTGTGCACCGATACTATTCTACTTGGCCCTGCATTGTATTGGGCTGTCAGCTGAGCCACTGTCTGACTTCGGTTTTGCTTCACCATGCGAGACAGTCTCCGATGACCTTTTTCTTTGATAGCGCGTGGACGTCCAACACCATGTTGTCTACTGCTGGTTTCATCCACTTTGCATAAGTACTAACAACTGTAGATCGCGAAGAACCCACGAGTCGTGCAGTTTCGGAAATACTTGTGCCGAGCCTTTGAGCCATTACAATCTGTCCTCTATCAAAGTCGAGGAGGATCCAGGCGAGTTCATTGCAAAATGAAGGGGTGGTCATAATGTTTTGGCTCTTGAGTGTATATCTTGTTCAAATATTCAATCATTACTAAAATACTTTCTATTCATCCATTCAAGCTCAAATAATTTTTTTAAACTTGTAGTGTATGACGCTTGATGTTAATGTAGTTTTTTAAACATTAATTCTTTAATTACCGGTTTTTGACGCCAACTTAGATTTGTCTCCATTATCCTAACAATGTAACTGTTTAAACAATGATAAAAGTTGGCATCGAAAACCGGTTTTTAAGCCAAATTGGGTGGGTATTGTTACAACAATGCAGACAAAACATGCTCTTTTTCCAATTTCTACTATTAGTGCACTTTCTGCTTATATATATACACTGGTGTGCAAAAATTAAGAACGAAGTCGAAAAGTTAGCATATCAGCTGAACGAAGAGGCAGAGCGGACAGAAAGACCAATCAGGAGATTAAGTGAGGTGATGTACGGTAGCACATGCGCAGATATGCAGGTAGACGTAATGGGGGAGTGTCTGAGTAGTAAAGCATGTTGTCGGTGTAAGATTAGTATTTCTGGCAAAGAGATTGCACACCGTATAGCAGTTAAAATCACACCGAGTTGCTGCCTCAGCGAGAAATGGCGAATAATCAATCTGTTAGACGACATCTGGATGCTTTTACCCGAGGTCGAATCATTGGGAAGTTGGAGGGTCGCAGTGTGACAAGTGTGGCTGCAGAGTTCGGAATTGCTCACAGCATCGTTTCACGACTTTGGAGACAATTTCAAACTACAGGAACAGCTATCCGGGGGTTCAGTAGTGGTCGTCCACGAAGAACCACACCCGCAGATGACCGGTATATTGCCTTACAGGCCAGAAGAAACAGGCGGCAGACAGCGGGAGAAATCGCTAGACACACGACTGGACAACCGATATCGCGTTTTACCGTGGCCAGAAGACTGCACGGTGGTGGTCTGTTTGCACGACGCCCTGTACGGTGTGTACCTCTAACGCCTGCCCATCGGAGAAGGCGTTCTCTGTGGTGCCGGGAATACCGGAATTGGAGAGACAATGAATAGGGACGAGTACTCTTTACAGATGAGAGCAGATTCAGTCTGAGTAGCGATTCTCATCTGGAGAGAGCGGGGAAGCAGCAATCATCCCTCGAACATCATTGAAAGGGACAGGTATGGAGGTGGCGGTGTTCTCGTTTGGGGAGGCATCATGCTTGGTAGTCGTACAGACCTTCACATCTTCGACGCAGGTTCAGTCAACGGGACCCGTTATTGTAACGAGATTCTTCTTCCATATGTGCGTCTTTTTAGAGGCGCTATGGGTCCGCAGTTCCTTTTCATGGACGACAATGCACCATGTCATCGCCCAGTAGCTGCCGAACAGCTCTTAGAGAGTGAGGATATTGAACGTATGGATTGGCCGGTACGATCTCCGGATCTCAATCCCATCGAGCATGTATGGGATTTTCTAGGCAGACACTTGGCAGCTCGTACCTTACCCCAGTAACGATTCCGGAGCTTCGATTGGCGCTGCAAGACGAATGGGCAGCAATGCCTCAACAACTCATTGACACCCTCATTCTCAGCATGGGCAGACGCTGTGAAACCTGCCTAGCAGTCAGGGGAGATCATATCCCCTACTACAGACCGGATATTACTTGCTGGACACCCATCACAGGGATGTTTCGGCCTTCAGTAGCATTGCGCTCCATGCTACTTTTTCAATAAAGCTTCTTTTTATCCCTCTGATTTCTCTTTTAGTAAGTGTTGCTTACATTACTCATGTCCTTACATATTGGGGATCTTACGGTATTAAATGTGTTGATTTGGAATGCTTTTGTGTACAAAGTTATATTGAAAAAACCATCTCGTCCTTAATTTTTGCACACCAGTGTATATATTGTTCATATTTTCAATTGTTAATATAAAAATGCTTTCTATTCATCCTTGCAAAGTAGGAATTGACTTAAATTTTTTTTATATTACTTATGTTTTATTTTATTATATGTGTTTAGCGATGAAGTTCTAATGATAGGCCTAATGTGCCTTTCTCAGTTTTCGTGACCTTAGGCACTGGGATGCATGTGCAGATGTTTTGGTCAAGTGGTCAGTTTGACGCGAAGCCCCCAGTGTTCAGTTCCCACACAAGCAAGCTTAGTACTCATTTATCGGCCCACTGAAGGGATGAATGGTTGAGTCGATCTTGCCCAGTATGGGATTTGAACCCCGGACTTATGGCATGGAAGCCATAAGTCCGGGCCATAAGATATACTACCACTCGGCCTTGAGCGAATAATTACAGGTACAAACTACCTCTGCATTACATTTAATAACTGCTATATGTATTTGCATTCTTGCACAAAGTTTTGAATTCTAGATATATTGAAGCTATCTGCATGACATTAAAATGCTTACAACTGTGTGAAAACTTCTGTACTGTTTTTTTTTTTTTTCATTGGCAAGCGTAATTCATGCTTCTGGTTTTCTCCTCGGGAAACTTTATTTTACTAGTTTTAGGTATTTTTCTTTCTTTTGAAAATTTCTGTTATGGATATTTTTTCTTCTTTTACAAATTGAAAAAGGTGCTTTATTACATATATTTTTAGCACTGTCATCTAAATTCCAATTCGTTTTGCAAAGCATTACACTACGAAGTGCTGCGCGAAAGAAATATAAAATTATTTTCCGGAACCCAGGATCACAAACAACAGAATATTTCCAGTTTAGGAAGTATGTATGAGGAAAAAACGTTTAAATATTCTTTTATTATATCATAATATATTTCAGGAAATTACTAAAAGGAGAGGGTACCTAGCACAGAATTGATTTTTTAAGTTTTCCTCCATGGGATCCACGTTGAGAAGCACGGCCTTAGATGCTTGCGATCATGAAGTGTGAAAATCTAAAAGTGAATCTATTTTGCATACATATATACAGTTTTCGAATTTTAGTCTAAGAATAGAATTTTCTTTTTAAATGAGTCATACTTTCGAATATTAACACGTATAACCCTTGGGTGTGCTTTGTGGAACCCTAGGGTTAGGTGGAGCCCAGTTTGAAGACCATTGTTATAGAGTAATACTGGAATTGAGATGGTAGATTTCAAATATTACTCTTAACATAACAAAACTTGTGAAAGAAGTTCTGTATGATCCTTCTCATTAAAAATTTTAATAATACAGCCAAGTACATTATTTATTTGAAATCAGTATTTTGTAATAACTTTAATTAGATGTTTACTATTCTGTCGAAACTCAAATGTCCTCACATTGGTGTAGGTAGAAGTTAGGACAAGGAAGAGCCACCTCAGGTGTCGTCCTTGTCACTTGACCATGGTTCAAAATTACAGGGTTCTTTACCAATAATCCTTGTGCAGCTTGGTAGGGTGATGTTAATATAGCACTCACTCCAAAAGACAATGTAGACTTAACAACATTGACAACAACAAAAAAAACTAGGAAAAACTAAAATCTTTTGTTACAGATATTATAAATGCATTTGCTGGAAAAAAAAATACCTACTGAACAGCTAGGCCAATTCTAAACTAATAAAAATTTAAACACTTATGTATAATTATTTTGATACTTTCAAATAAGTGTTTTATTTATGCAGTCATATTTATTTTTAGAAAGGCCCCCCCCCCCCAGAAATTTTGATACAAGGTCTACACAGGACAAACTACTCCAGTGTTGACAGCCAAATTATGTATATTTAGTGAAGTGCTAGTTGGTACATTACCAAAATTCAGTATCATTACATATTGAAGAAAAAAAAAATAACAAAAACCATTATACATCAACACATTTAAAATATACACGCTTTTAGATTTAAGTTTCAAAACGATTTTTAGAAATATAGATGAATTGCAATATACTCACATTTAAAGGATTTAATTTTTTTTTGTTTAACATTTATAAACCCTGTGCACCACGCAATGTATAACATAGGGGTATACAACACAGACAGAAGAAAGGATTACAACACAAGCATCCATGCCTACTCCGGGATTCGAACCCAGTCCCTACGGCACTGCAGTCAGCTTCACTGACCACTATACCGGATGGGCGGCAAAGCATTTAATTTATCAAATATCCAAGTAATTCATGAATTATTTTTAGATTAAATTTAAAAATTACATTTATTTTCCCTGTAATGTTATTTAAGAATATTGTACATATAACTGTAAAACACTTTATTACAGTATCACTATTTTACTTTTGTTATGATTCCTCCATTTAAAAATATATTAGTCAGAATCACATAAAAAATATATTTATTTTCACAATCCTGTAGCTATAAACAAAGATGATTTAAAAAAATTATTAATACATCTTTATGTTTCTTAAAATACTGTGAATAAAATATCAAACTATATCACAAAAGACTTTTGGAAAATCACATATATAAAATTTTCTATCTGTTACAAAAGTATACAAAAGAAATGCCCCACTTATAAATATTTCTCGGTTATTTTTCTTTGGTTTTAAAAATAAAAGAGATGTCTTTTTAAATTATCCCTTTAGAGAAAGCAATGTTGTATAGTTCATAAACATGAGACTCTTCCTTCTTATGAATTACACAAATGTGTTTTAAATTACCAGTTTCAGAAAACCCATAGTAGCACATTTCACAAACAAATGTTTCTGTTAGGTATGAATACGTAGATGTGTCTTTAAAGTACCAGTCTGAGAAAAACCCTTGCTACATATTTTACAAACATAAGGCTTTTCCTTGGTATGAATGCGCAAATGAGCTTTTAAATGACCATTTTCAGAAAAACCCTTATTGCAGATTTTACAAACATAAGGCTTTTCCTTGGTATGAATACGTAAATGTGCCTTTAAAGTACCAGTTTGAGAAAACCCCTTGTTACATATTTCACAAACATAAGGCTTTTCCTTGGTATGAATACGTAAATGTACCCTCAAATCACCATTTCGAGAGAAAGCCTTGTTGCATATTTTACAAACATAAGGCTTTTCCTTGGTATGAACACGTAAATGTACCTTTAAAGGACCAGTTTCCGAAAAATGCTTGTTGCATATTTCACAAACATAAGGTTTTTCTTTGGTATGAATACGTAAATGAGATTTTAAATGACAAACTTGATAGAAAGCTTTGTTGCATGTTTCACAAACATAAGACTTTTCCATGGTATGAATACGAAGGTGTCCTTTTAAATGACCACTTTGTGAGAAAGCCTTCATGCATATTTCACAAACATAAGACTTTTTCTTATCAGGAGCATGCAAATGTCTTGAATTATCACACAGAGAGAAAGCCATCTTGCTAATTTCACACGTCCAAGCTTTTTTTCACAGATGTGACAACATAAATCTCTATTAAAATCTACAATGATGAAAATGATCTTGCACTCTTCTTCAGAATATGACTTAATATTTACATCCTTCTGCAATAGGGAAAAAAATGAATTCTTCAACATAATGTGGAACACATAAACAAAACTTTTATTTTACATAAAATTTTTTGAAGGGAAAAAATATTCAGTTTTATATCATAGCTTAGCACAAAATGAATCATCTGTGAAATTTTATATTGACATCAGTACAATTTAGTTGGTTTTGAACAAGCATTTTTGTTAAATCATTCAAAATTTAAAATATATATTAAATAGCAGCTAATAAAAATATACTGAAGTAATACTTTAATATTGCAATCAGGTTAACTTAAGCAATATAATAAAAGACTTAAGGAATATCATAATGGAAAAAAGAAAACTCACTAGAAGGAGAATTCAAAGCAGGTGTACAATGTTATGAAACAGTTAAACACAATAAGCATATATATAATTGAGAAAAAACAGCATTGTAAGGCTTTAGTTAACCTTCTTGATGATTAGTTTGAATTATTATCGATTAACAATAACAAGAAAGCTATTGGTGATAAGACAACATAATTTTAAACTTTTTTTAGTATACCATGAAATTTTTTTTTTTCATATAACAAAAGTTAAAAAAAAAATCCTATAAGGCTTTTAATTTAAAAAAATATTCCACAAAATTTTTTTGATTTACACTTTTTGTTTTATGAAGAGGATAACATAAAATAAACTGTACAATACACCTATTCTAAAAATAAAAGAGAAATAAATATATTAATACTTCTTAACTGAGTAAAATTAATAACTCTATCCAAGGAAATAAAACATTTCTGCAATTTTTTGTTAAATGCATTGTTCCTTACCCCTTGTGGGTTGTAGTCCCATGGTTCCCCAAAACTTACCATGTAAGCAGAACCAATGTGCATGGTAATGCAATCAAAGCTATAAGATCTTAAGTTTTGAGAGTTGGATGCAATGTTCAGGTGTCATCCTTATTACTTGATAGTAGTTCAAAATTACAAGGTACATCGTGAACAGCTTCACTTTCTCTCTCTTGTACATAAGTATTATTTGATCCAGAGAGTAAAGTGTTATTTGATCATATTAATCTCTCATTTGAGACACATTGGTAATTTCAAAGAGGAAAACTGAAATTTTCATTAAGGCTTTTTTAAATAAGATTGTTAAAAAGCCTGCTTCATGCTGCAATAAATTACTTCATTCATTACTGCAATAAATGGTTCTGAACCTCATAATTATAACTGTGCTCCACACACACACACAAATAATAAATGCAATTCCTCATCTGTACATCAAAGGCCAATTTCATTCAATATGCAATATCACACATTACTGGAATCAGACTGGAACCATTTTTAAAGTATGGTAGATTTAATAAAGGACTGTAGGGGTTCTATTTTATAATCTCCACAGCTGATACTCTAGTTCTTTCACACTGACTTGAGAAGGAGTAAGAGATGATACTGTTAGGGTTACTTAATTTATATATAACTTTTTGAGATAGTATAAGTACTAAAAAAGATGTCTTGCATGAGTGATTATTATATATTATTTCTCTATTTCTTCATGGGTTATAGTAGGGGCTACATGGGGTGTAGAAATCTTGTTTGAATTTTTATACCTAAAGGTTCTTTATTTTCATTTGCTTTGCTTAAGCCTCTTCAATATTACCTAACTATTTCTCAATCTAATTCATCACGGAAAAGGATGATAAGACTCAGTTGAAATGTCTGCATTCTGACTGTCTTGATTTGAAATATTCTAATTGATCTGAGAATAATTTCATTTTTTGTGAATGTTCATATATGGCTTTGTTCTTTTTGCCTTTTTAATTTGTTTCTCATCCATCTAACAAAATTTGGTGCTTTGGATCTACATTTATTGAGCCCACAAAGATCTCATTGGAGAAGCAAACCTCCTGTTAATTCTCCAGATTGTAACTTTTTTGTGGCTATATAGGACATTAGAAAGAAGAATTTTCAATTCTGCTAGATCTTTCAAGTCTTTCTGTTAGTGAAACATTAGCGTGATTATCATTTTCTAAATAAAGTTCTAACAACCTCATTATCATCAAATATGTACTTCTCCATCACATTGCTTGATCAATAATTACTCCTTTTCCTCCTGGCCTTTAAAGAATAATATCAATTTTGGGAATTCTTGCTGCTTGACAAAATTTATCAATGAGATTTGTAGCATGATGTTCCTTCAACATATCACTAATAGCAAGCTGCAAGGTGTGGCTTTTTGGCAGAATTTGTAATTCAAATTATAAAGTAAAACTTGATGAGAGGGCCAGGTGCTGCTTTTAACAAAATTTGGACAACTTATCAAGGCTTGTTTACAAATATTGTCCCTTCCTTGGAACTGGTGAATCTGGCTTAAGTAGCATAATCTGATTGTGCCTTCAGTAGTAAGAGCTGCCATGTTGTTTCTCATTTACTTGATTTGGAGTTTTTATGCTCCTTCAACAACATTATCATATGAATATTCTTGAGAAGTTTCAATATTTAAAGCAGTTCTTTTTTTATTTATTGAAACAATTATTTCACCTTCATTCCTCTTTTATTATGTTTTAACCATATTAAATGCATTATCAGTAACTATGCAAAGGACTATATTAATGAATGTAGTCCATATATAAAAATAATAACTAAATTTGTCATTAATTTTTTCTCAATTCAATTTAATTGAATTTCAAACAAAAACTGGAGAAGGAGTCGATATGCTTTTAGCAACAACTCCTTTCACCCAAAAATCTGCCTAACTCCAATTCCAACTCTATGACTCTGACTCCAGAGCATTGATTATAATAATCCACAGCTGATGAATATTGCAAAAATTTTCATACAGATAAAGTTCAACTTAAGTAGCAAAAACATTTGTTGCATCATCTCGAACTGTGACTTAAATACTGAATTTTGTGCTAATGAACCCAAATTTAAAAATTTATTAAGTGCTCTTTCCAAGATAAATGTTTCTAACCAGCGATGTCTGGGCCAGGGCTTCACCACAATGGGGGCCACATCTTATTCTTGACTAGCCTTAATAAGATCATGATTCAAATAATTTAAATGACCAAATGCTATTTTCGGTTGTATTATCCAAAAGACTGGAAATTTCGGATGATGTCAAATTTCTATGTGTGATGACCTTAGCCTAGGCCTACCGCCATACATCATCATTACTCATTCAGCCAAAAGGCGGTAGTCGGTCAAGACGGTCTGTGCAGTTGTAAGTTATATACATTTATTTGCTTTGGGTTATTGTTTATATGAATATTTGATGATGTATGCTATGTACTGTATACTTTTATGAATCATTGGTGGGGCCTACATTTGAGTGGGTAGATGGAAGTGCTTGCCTCAGGATCAATTTTTAATTCTACAAAAGGCTTGCTACAGTGTGTTTTGAGTGTAACTTAGAGCACCAGTAGAACAGACAATATTTCGCAATTCAAGTGATGTGTTCTCAGTTTTTCAAATTACAACTCAAGGCAAATCAATTTCACTATATTTAGGTCTGAGAGACAGCTTGTACCAGTTGCCCCCCCCCCCCCGTGGAACAACTATATTATACCAGAAAGTGGTAAAAAGCAGTTTCACTTAAATAGATCACCCATATTTTTACATTTTCTGCATTCAGATCAGAATGCGGCAAAACTGTGTTAATAACCCCAACAACTTGTTATTTTTCTGCTGAAATGACTTTTACAGCCAGAAGCGAACCAACAGTCCAAGTGTAAAGACAGCTTACTTCCTTTAATCATCATCCTAATCAGTGAAAGTAGGTGAACAGAATAAACCATGGGCTTCACATTTATGTTGTAACTTTTACTCAGTGATACTGCAAGAGTGGCTGGGTGGAAAAAAACGTGCAATGCAGTTTGCTGTACCCATAGTTTGGCATGAGTCAACTAACGATGTTGACAGTTATTTCTGTATGACGCCCCCCCCCCATGAACATGGGTTGGTTAAGAAAGAAAAAAGACCCTCTGCAGTAATTATGCATTCCATCAGCCATTCTGCCAGTTCCTCACTCAGCTGATATGCCAACTCCTGACTCACCTAAAAAGTATGAGATTGTAAAGGATCATGTTGAAGAAGAATTCATTAACCCTGGGACATCCCAAGACCCAGATTTCTAAGCAGAAGATTTAAATAAACTAACCCCACAGACTAAATCAAGCAGAACTGAGTCACCTCATAAAAGATCTTGACTTGCCAAAGCAGAAGGCAGAGCTGCTGGCATCCAGACTGCATCAATGGAATCTACTCCTACCAGTCGTCAAGATTACAGAGTACAGGACTTGTGAAAAGAATCTTCATTTCTTTGGGAAGAAAGAACATATGGTTGCATGTATTGGTGTCAACGGCTTGATAAATTTCATGAACTCTAACTATGATAAAAATAACTAGAGGTTGTTAATAGACTTTTCCAAGGTTAATTTGGAAGCAGTATTACTACACGACAGCAACCTTCTTCCTTCCATTTCCATCGGACATTCCGTTCACATGAAGGAAATTTGTGCAAATGGAAAATACTTCTAGAGTTAACAAAATAAGAGAATCATAAATGGCAGATCTGTGGCGACTTGAAAATTCATTGCTTTACTCATGAGAATGCAATTAGGCTGTACCAAGTACTGCTCTTTTCTGTGTTTGTGGGATAGTAGAGATAGAAAATCACGCTACATACAAGACAATGGCTGTTTAGAAACCTGAAATCCAGTGAGAGAATGTCCCGAATGATCCTCTAGTAAACCCAAATGAAATTCTGCTTCCACCCCAACACATTAAGCTGAGATTCATAAAGAATTTTCTAAAATCAATGAACAAGGATGGAGAGGCTTTCCAATATCTTAGATCAGAATTCCCAAGAATGAGATATGCAAAGATTAAAGAGAATCTTCGTGGGCCCTCAAATATGCAAAATCATGAAGGATAACGCTTTGTATCAAATTCTGGATGGGAAAGAGAAAGCAGCCTGGGAAGCCTTTAAAAATGAGGTACAAGGATTTCTAGGCAGCGAAAAAGATAAGAACTATCAACAGTTGGTGAAAGAACTCCTACAAAGTTCCATGACCTAGGATGCAATATGTCTCTAACAATCTATTTTTTACATTTCCATCTTTATTTTTTCCTTAAGAACTGTCGAGCTGAAAGGGATGAACACAGTAAAAGGTTTCATCCACATATCACAGCAATGGAACGTATATATCAGAATTGTTGTTGTCATGTCCTTCCCAAAGGGAAGGTATGAAAGTTGCCAGAGCCATCAGAATTGTTGAGATGAGTCAATGCTCACAGACTACTGCTGGTTATAAGGGTTACTTAGGTATTGACATACAAGAGGCAATCCAAAAGGAAATGTTCACAGAAAATAAACTAAAAAATAATAATATTGTTTCTGATATGAACACTGCTTCTTGAAACATGACTTATTGTATTGTATTTATAAGTTAGTAATGTTTTGTTCTTCAAATTTAACCATAAATTGATGGATTGGCAGTTGTATATCTTAAAAAACAAGAGCTATTAAATAAATTTCATTCACATGCTTGTTTTTTTCAAACCAAAATTAGTAAAAATAGGCTATTTAAAACTAGGAAACAGACAAAAAGTGTTTTTTTGTTCCTAGTGTATTTAGATAGATGTTTAACATTCTCGACACTTGTACAAAATACTTCAATTTTTCTCAAATAATGCAAAATACCTTTTTTTTTAAATCCTGATATTTTATACTCTAAGCATTTTACAACAGACAAATGTCTCTAAGTAAATATTTTTTTTCATAAACATTTAAAAATTCTTTCACAATAAAACTACCTTTAGAGATTTGTAAATGTTCAGGGCTCTTTCATTGCAACTGGATTTGTCCAAGAAGTCACGAAGTTTCTTGTTGACTTATATGTCACCACATAAGACATTGGGTTGCAAGAAATCTCTCTATTCCAAAATGCTAGGAAAAGTTAGAGTCTGCCCACTCATCCTCTGCACGTTGAAAATAAAACACACGAGCAGGAATTTCCAACTAAGCCTTGATGAAGCTGGGAAACAGAGAATTTTTTTATAAAGACAAATATATTATAAAACTTTTTTAAATATCAATAATTAAAAACAAAAGTGCATTAAAATTAAGCATGAAGAATTTTTAGAGTGATTTAAACAACATAAATAATGAAAATATATATAAATAAATATATAAACACAAGAAAAAAATGTTCTTACACATTATAACGTCAACCAATTAAGCCAGATGAAGGCATCCTCAATTTAAAAAATGTGCACTAAATGCTGCAATTGTTATTATTATAACCCTGTTGGAATGCGCATGAAAATGGTTTCTACTATAGGCAATACATTGCAGCATTTGGCAATGTCCTTTAATTTGAAGAAATTAATTGATGGTATAATATGTAAGTACCAAAAAACTAAACATATTTAGTAATACATATGAAGAAAAACTAAACTGCAATTACATACTACAATGTTTATCATCTCATCAAATAAAAAAAATGTCTTCAAATGCCACAATATGCTGACAATAGTGGAAAACTGTTTCCAAACACACAAATATACAATATTATTCAGTGATGTCTTTTGATTCAGCAAAATTCACGAGCAGTATAGTACATAAGAATCAAATAAATTTATCCTTAACACTGGATATATGAAAGATTGCCACATATTGATAAAAATAAAGTATTTCACAATAAATATAATTTGAATTAATATTAATATTTAAGGTTAATAACGATAAAAATTAAAAGAAACATGGGTGCTTGCGTATTATACCATCGATCAATTTCCATAAATAAATTAATGTCCAAAAATGCCACAATATGGAACCAATACTGGTAAACAGTTCTTTCATATATTCAATAATAAGGTGGCATTTGGAACACTTTATATTTTGCAAAATGGGTTACTGTAAAATATGTTAGTACTGAAAAATTACACTCTTTAAGTAACCTTGTTTAGACAAATTGATTGATTTTAAATAATATTTTAGCAATAGAAAATCGAAGAATGAAAGAAGAATGTAGGATTCAAAGACAATATGTTAGAAAGTCCTATACAAGTATTTATTGGAGTAAATCTGACTAAAAAACCAGTCAAGAAGGGTAATAAAGTCGGACAGAAAGGTAGTAAGAATTTGGCAAGTTCTACAAAATTTGCCAAATCAAAAAGTTTTCATACTAAAGGGCATATAAAATTCTAACACACATACATAAAACTCAGTAGCTTACTGAAATGCAGAACAACCAAGTTTGCATTTAACCCCAATGTCAGAAATTCAATGAAAATTTCTTTCAGAACTATGCTCCATTTAAGTAGATTTCACACATTTTAGAACATTCACAGCTTGTGATACACCACCAACAGTTTCTTTCCAGTACAGAGCATCTGTCCATTATTTTCTCTCTAGAGAAGAGAAGAAAGTTTATAGTATTAGTTACTTTTTTCAAATAGAACAGAATCCTTTGATGAAGAATAATACTCGTGACAGAAATTTGATTGAAACAAATTTTGAATCTCCAGTAATGAACTTATTTTTCCTAAAACAAACAGGGCACGACAGAAATGTAAATATGACATAAACATTTTGGCTGAATATTTATTATTTTTAAGAGAGTTTCTGAGTCACCATTAAATAAAGCATCAGTGAAATCCTTTATCCGCACTTGACACTTTATAATTTTCTTTTGAATCTTTGAACAGGCAAATGGGGTTCAAGTGTAGTATAGGGGGCCTTTGGATTTGGCAACTTTTATAAAGATCTTATGGTGAGATAACGAATTCATTCAGGCTTCGGAGACCTATGGCTAAGTGAAGTACCTTGGCGATCAATTTTGATTGCCAAAAGAAATTGACATCGCCAAGCCCCCCCCATACTACACTTTAAACGGCAAAAATTTCCAGTAAACACAATTTCTGAGGAATCCTTCGTCTACATCTGTCACTATTATATTATAATATCCTAAATAAATTGTAACAAAAAAGGAGAAAAATCTACAATAACAACAAATGCAATTCAAACGAAAATATTTTGCGAGAACGATTAAATGAAGCAAATAAATAAACATATAACCTCAAACTGTCAGTTTTAGACTTACTTTATAAAGAATGCAAAGTTAGGCGCCAATATAGCATTAAAATAAAGGAATAATCACAAC